>PVIH01002047.1:126608-167098 GCA_004025045.1 Sigmodon hispidus
ATGTGTTGGGAGGGGGAAGAGACCTTGAATAAGGATATATAGGGAAAGCTGAACACAAAGAAAATATATGTGTAGCAATCTTATTTGTATTTCTACCCTTGATAAGCCATGCTTATGATTCTTATCCTCTGTATAGTTATTGTTAACTCTTCTGCATTTTAAATTCTTTTTACTGTTTTTTTTTTGATAAATACAAAATTAAGAAGAAAAAAAAAAAAAAAGAAAGTGCTTCCTCCTAATATTCACTTCAAAAAAAAAAAAAGGATATTGGATTTGGGGTTCTTGTTTTATAAAGAGAAAAGGGGGAAATGTAGTAGGATTAGGCTAGTAATGTAAATATTTGTCCCTCCAATGGGTTTAATAAAAGCTGATTGTCCAAGGCAAACAGGAAGTGTGGGAGGGGCTACCAGGCTAAGAAAACTCAGGAACAACTCAGAGCAGAGACAGACTCCAGAGACAGAGGCCAGACACAGATGCCAGAGTCACCAGAGCTGCCCGGAGATGCAGAGGAAATGCTGTCATGAGAAAAGGCTGAACAAGATGGGTTGAGTTCAGATGAAGGAGCTAGCAAGTTATATGCCTGGTCAACCAGTATAAAAATAATACAAGTGTCTGTGTGATTCTGTGGGAGTGAGGATCTGAACCTCTGATTTAGACCAGAAATTCTGGGCCAGAACCATTTACAATAAAAGTGATTTATCTAATTTTATATTTATGGCTGCATGTATGAATGTGAATTGTGTCATGCCTGATGAGGCTAGAAGAGGACAGAGGATACTCTGTAACTGGAGTTACAGATGATTATGAGCTGCTAAGTATATAGTAGGAACTAAAACTGGGTCCTTTGCTGAACCAGCAAATATTCTTAATCACTAGTCCAGTGATTCTCAACCTGTGGAGCACCACAGTTTGAAAGTATGATGACCCTTTCCCAGAAATCACGCATCAGACTTCTACATATACGATACTTACAACATGATTCATAGCAGTAGCTGAGTTACAGTTATGAAGTAGCAACAGAAATGATTTTATAGTTGGGGTCATCACATTAGGAAAAACTGTATTAAAGAGTTGTAGCATCATGAATGTTTAGAATCATTGCTCCAGTCCCTTATAACTGAATTTTAAGGAAGGTGGTTATTTAAGAATAAATATCTAGCACAATAATTAATGTTTGTAAATGAGCATTTCACAAAAGTCTCATGAGAATAATGATGTACGTTCTAGTGTCATATATTTCATAAAACAATGTAGACTATAGAAGTCTTATAAATATAGATAAATTTAAGTAGAGAAAATCTTGGGTAAAAAACAAATTAAAATTATAATGAGAAAACAGTAATTTTGGAAAGTACATTGGTCTTAAGTGTTTGAATTTTCCATGGATGATAACATCAAACATCATTATCAGCTCAGAAACTATAAAATAATTTTATTGTACTCACTTATGCTTTTAGTAGATAATTCATTGCCCACTTAACATTATGTTTCAAATTTCCTTCGGGGATAGAAAACAAAACATTACAATGTTAAGGGCACATATTTTAGGATATACATATAGTCTCAAAGGGACAGATGCCTTTGATTGAAGAATAGATTTCAAACAATAATTAAAATTCACTAAAATCTTGTAGCTAACTTTGAACAGTACCCTAACTATTTTTGGAATGTGTTGGAACTTTTGTCACACCTCCTACATATGTAGTGGAAACAGTTATTTCAAAATGAGTGCTACATTCAGATAAACAGAGGCCTCCAAGCTTTACTTCACTGCTCCAGTTTCAGTGGCATCATTTTAATTTTGACATCTTCATATTGTCTCCATAGGTTTGCTTTGACAATGTTTTGTTGTGTTTTGACACTGTTTTCAGCTTGATTCCAAAGCCTTAGAGTTTTAATTCTTTGTTTCACATCAGAAGCACAAGGACACTCAATTAAGAAATTATTTTTAAACAGGAAGCAGTAGTCTGAGATCCAGTTGAAGATTTTTTTATTTCTTGCCATGTGAAATAAATGTAATTGACTTCTAGGACACTGGCATCTTTTTTTCCTCATTCACATTTGACTAAAAGTTAAGAATAAGGCTAGTGATGAAGAGCCCTGTGGTCTCACCACTTCAGGTGAGCATTTAGGATTGAAAATCAATAAACAATAATATAATATTTTAACATAAACCAAGTATATTTGTGTGTTACTAATAAATTTTATCATATTCTCTGAATGGTAATACATGTCTATAATTCCATGTGGTGGGGAAAGCCTGGGACTGAATCGCTGCCTCGTATTGCCTCCAAAACATTGTTCTGTGCTTCCAAAAGTATGTACTATATTGAACGGGTCTTACAATTAGAGGTAATTCAGCATTAAAGTTTTTTTACTCATCTCCAAACTTAAGAATAACTCAGTATATTAACTTGATTATCCCAATGCTTAAATCCTATGATGAATCTTTATTTCAGCTAAGTTGTACTAGAATTTAAATTATGATATGTTTATTTAAGTTCTGTACTTCAAATATTAATAGTAATTTTAACCTATATGAATATCTTCCTATAGAAGAATGTAAAATATAGCCTTCCAATAATCAACCAAACATTTTACATTTGGTAAGGTTTTAAAAATAAGTATCCTCTCATATCTTGGCAAAATTAAAATTAAAAACATACTTAGTGTGAAGTGTTTGTATATGAAGATGATTCACAGTCCTCCTATCATCCTAATTGATGTCATCTGAGTATGCTTTCAATATAATTCTATATTAAAATTTCAAAACATATAATAGTGACAGTTAAATCCATCTGTGACTAGGCCAGAAATACACAGGTATATATTAAATCTTCATTTCTATGTGTCAATGTAGGTAATTTTGAGAAGTAAATTTTAAATTGGGAGCTTGGGCATATAAAATAAAAGTGGTTGACAAAGGCTAAGCAGAAGCTTTGTTCTTCAATTTAAGGTTAGGCTTGTACAGAATGGAGATCAAGAATGGTGACTCTCCATTATTACATTTGGGCTGTGTCTATGCCGAAGGAGACATCAGGCAATCCCAGAAGAATCATTGCTATTCAGTTTCTCAGCTACAGTGATGAAATTAACACAGTCTACTGTGTTACTTTATTACATATTATATATATTACATAAAGTACTACTCTACTTTAAGTAATCAATTTATTATGAGAAAGATCTAATCCTTGACATCTGTTGTGCTGAATAGCTTAGTATGACATGTATGCACACATATACCCACCAACATCAACACACACACATACACAGAGAGCAATATCTGAAAATAGTCATCCTTGCAGCTAGAAAAGCACAGATGGAGTTCAGAGAGTCATAACTAGCTTGATTGGGTCAAGCATGACACAGGATATTAAATTTCATGGCTCTGTCTCCTGAAGACATCATATCTCACAGGGGAGTTGAAGAGTTCTAAGGTCATACATCAAAGCTGTTTTGCACATCATAGCCTATGTGTTTACTACTCGGAATTGCAACATCAATATACACATATACCTTCTCACTGGCAATTAAATAAAAACAAGTGAGTTAAATGCAGTGTCCTCACACTCTCAGGTCCAAGCTCCAGAAGCAAGACTTAGGAACAGCTGTATTTCCTTGTCTGTGCTTTTCAGTACGTTCATTCAGGCAAACATGCACTAATTACACATCAATGGAGTATTTCTTTGCATGGCACTCTTCTTTGCTTACATAGTTAGCTGTCACTTTATATTTTTACAATAAGATTTGCAGTACTTCAAAAGATATTTGGCAGCCAGAAAGCAAAAGTCAGTATTCAAAGTAAAGCATGATTATGTAGCCAAAGATGTTATTTTTAAGGGAATTTAAACTAATTAAGGCATTTTAAAATTAAGTATATCAATACTAATTAAAATTAGTTGGCAGATACCCATGAAACAAGCATACTAGAGAAAATAACTTTATAATAACTTAAAAACTGTGTTACTGTGCACCTGACTTTATAAAGCAATATTTCTCATTAGGGCTCTTTATATCAACTGCATACCCAAGCACTGTCTTAAATAATTGTGTGTGTGTGTGTGTGTGTGTGTGTGTGTGTGTGTGTCTGAGAGAGAGAGAGAGAGAGAGAGAGAGAGAGAGAGAGAGAGAGAGAGAGAGAGATTGTGAGTTAGACTGTTCACAGAATATTTGGTTGATAATTGTTGAATTTCTAACATTTGCTTGTTTTTCAGAAAATACAGAGCCTGGCCATTTAATCTTGAGGCAAGAGGAAAACATATGTTTATGTGAAGAAATAATTCTAACTCTAAAAGAAATACAGTATAACAAAATAATTTGTTCTTCATAAAACACCAAAATATGAAAGAACAAAAAAGGTGTTACCTCCTGGTTCTCAGTTAATAAAGATTAATCACACATATGTTGCTCAAGATGCGCCAGTTGAAAAAGGAACAAATTCTGACGCATTTAGACATATGGTTCTTTCTCATTTGTTTCCAGAAAAATATGATACTATTTAGGCTGTCAGACAAATATACTTTCATATGAACCCATAATCTGCAAGCGTAATTTAAACTATTATCATTACCCCATGCTAGATACTAAAGGAACTGTTTTAGAACATTGTTACAAATACAGCTTTCTTTGATTCTTGGCTAGAAAACCTGTATTTCTATTTGCCATTTTTACTATGTTGATCCTACCTATTCAGAAACATGGGAGAGCTTTCCATTTTCTGACATAATAAAAACAGCCTGGTACTGGCATAAAAACAGACTTGTGGATCAATGGAACAGAATTGAGGATCCATACACTAACCCAAAAACCTATGAACACCTGATCTTTGACAAAGAGGCCCAAAATATTCAATGGAAAAAAAGATAGTATATTTAACAAATGGTATTGGCATAGCTGGATGGTAGTATGTAGAAGAATGCAAATAGATCCAAGTCTGTCACCCTGCACAAAACTCAAATCCAAGTGGATCAAAGACCTCAACATAAACCCAGCCAGTTTGAACTTGATAGAAAAGAAAGTGGGAAAGACACTTCTACGAATTGGCACAGGTGACCACTTCTTAAATATAACACCAGTGATACAGACGCTAAGATCAACAATCAATAAGTGGGATCTCCTGAAGTTGAGAAGCTTCTGTAAAGCCAAGGACATTTCCAATAGGACTAAAGGACAGCCTACAGAGTGGGGAAAGATTTTCACCAACCCTACATGTGATAGAGGATTGATCTCTAAGATATGTAAAGAACTCAAGAATGTAGAGCCCAAAACCTTAAATAACCCAATCAAAAAATGAGGTTCAGAACTAAAAAGGGAATTCCCAGCAGAAGAATTACGAATGGCTGAAAGACACTTGAAAAAGTGCTCATCATCATTAACCATCAGAGGAATGCAAATCAAAACAACTTTGAGATATCACCTGACACCTGTCAGATTGGCTAAGATTAAAAACACAGATGACAGCTTATGTTGGAGAGGGTGCTGAGCAAGGGGAATACTCCTCTGTTGTTGGTGGGAATGTAATCTTGTTCAGCCACTCTGGAATGCAGTATGGCATTTACTCAGAAAACTAAGAATCAATCTCCCCAAGGACCCAGCAATACCACTTCTGGGTGTATACCCAAAAGACGCACAGTCATATTCCAATGGCATTAGCTCAACTATGTTCATAGCAGCATTATTTGTAATAGCAAGAACTAGATTCCAATCAACTGAAGAATAGATTAACAAACTGTGGTACATCTACACAATGGAGTACTACTCAGCAGTAATAAAAATGATATCCTAAAATTCACAGGCAAATGGATGGATTTGGAGAATATTCTCCTGAGCAAGGTATCCCAAACTCAGAAAGATAAGCAGGGAATGTACTCACTCATTAGTGGACTCTAAACAAAAAAACAAAACAAAACAAAACAAAAAGCCAAGCATGCCCAAGCTACAAACCACAACCACAGATCAGCTTGGGATCAGAAACACCTTGGACTGACCCCTTGGATTCCACTCCCCCTAGAGGAACACCTGACTCAGTCCTGATGTTGTGGGGAGATAAGTGGATTTGCCAGGAGTGGAGGCTGAACTAAGCAATATTGGGACCTTGGGACCTTGGGATCCCCTGCCCATGGTGGGGATGGGGAGATGTGGAGAAGAATGACCTGATGTGGTGAGAGGGGGAAGGGACCTTGATTACGGATATACAGGGATAGAAAATGTTACTTCTTTATTCATAAAAAATAATAAAACCTTCATTTAAGCAATCATGAAACAGGTAGACGTGGATCATACATAAAACCACAACAACGTATTTTAAGTTAGCAACTCCCATACTACCATGATAAATATCTTACATACTTAGACTAGATAAAGGAATTCTTACATAATATTTTGTATAACTTCCTAAAATAAAGTAAAGAGAAATTGCAAGGGTTGCCATAACAAAATACCACCGACTGTGTAGCTTAAAGAGCACAAATTCATTGTCCCGCAGTTTTGAAGTCTGTGGTCAAAAATCAAGTTATTTCTGGGTTGCCTCACTCTGAGTATCTCCTTGTCTCAAAAATGATCACTTTAATACTGTGTCCTGACTATAGCTGTCCATTTGTGCATGCTCTAGTATGACTTGTAAGTCCATATAATCTCTTAAACGGACATTTGGTTGCCAGCCACAATTAGCATATTTCTAAAGTCATTATGTCTTTAAAGTTACAGTGTCCTCAGACACTGGGTATTATAATTTAACATGTGAACTTTGAAGTGACATCATTCAAGCCTCAACAGCTATATGTTCATCATGATCAGTTAGGGCTATGTTTTGACCCAAAGATAATTACAGGGTTTTTCTTTATTCTTTATACTATGGGTTGTTTGGCCTTCATATTGAAGGTGGGTCCTCTCTGAAAGTCTTCATAGTCTATTGGTTTTATATTTGACAAAATACAAATATTGATCAGTAAACATCATCAGTAAACATCATTTCTTTTGAAGATGGATCATAAAGCACAATGGAACTTGCACCTTGATCATAGAAACATGCACACCTGCCTGGCTGCCATGCTGTACAGAGACTGTAGCACAAAGAAGAAGCCTGTATAGCTTCTTGGTTAACTAGCTTCATCAGATGTCATTCTGACATTGATTATGTAAGTGAACAAGAAAAGTCATATGTGTCCAGTGCTTCCAGCATGAAATACTGCCATGTGCCAAATACTGAAGAGCTAGAAATTGTAAAGGAAGGGGCTGTTCATAGAACATGGCAAGATTCCCAAGGAGAATCAGCATGTGCCTCAGTGCTTCAATGATGATTTCAGGTTAGGAACATATTCAAGAAAAGTGGTATCAGATCTCGACGACCAAAACACATTACATTACATGTGATGGGGACATTAATTCAGGTTACCTGAAGTAACACAGATCATCACAGAACTATATAGACTCTAAAAGCCCATCTGTGCTTTGAGGGTCAGTTGTCCCCTTCTCCCTGATTATGTAAAAATGCAAGAATAAATGTGAACTTGAGACTCATTTGCTCAGGTCTCAAAGAGAATGTCAGAAATATGAATGATTCAGGATTTATTTGTTATGCAATCCAAACTATTTATCCTCAATCACTTTCACAAAATATAGAAAGAAAATGCCTCTAGGTGCAGACAAATTTATGATTGCTACTAGGGAAATACGTCTTTAGGATAAATGTGCGGCCAATGATTCCTGTATGCTCTCTGAAAGTTTTACCCCATAGGCCTATTCAGAAAAGCCCATGATCAGACATGCCTCAAAATGAGTTTCACTAATGAGTGATGGAGGTATGTGTTTGACATACTCAGGGCAAGCCTCCTAGATTCACTCTACTAAAATTCAGGTCTTGTGAGAGTAATAAGGGTGTATCCCCACAGTAGCTTGATGAGGACTAAGGTCATTATTCTAGAGTGACTAATGGAATAAACTCCAATGAAACTGTAGAAATAACATAGGTTTTCAGAGATGTGCTGACAGAAGCAAGGCAACCAGGACTGTAACAGGGACAGAAAGTAAAAGCCAGCCTTTTGCAGAAGATAGTAACAGAGAAAGCGTAGAAACTGAATATAGAATAGCTACCTTTTTCTACTCAATTATGGGTTACCGGCAATACATGGCGAAAGTAAATTTTGATTGGCAGATGGAGGACTCAGAGATGACCACTGAATTAGGGAAGCATAACTGGTAATTTCATGTTACTGTAAATGAAAAGATAATGAGGGCCCTGACTTAATGAGCTCTTAGGCCCCCAATAATGTGGATTTATAACAGGATTGGGTTATTGGGAGATGGTGATAAAAGAAGGAGGGGCCTACAGATAGAAAGGAGATCCCTGGGACACATAGTACAGTTTGCACTTTATCCAGGTCCTTTTTATATAGTCCCCTTTTCGTTGTCTTATCTACCAAGAAGTTAAACAGCCTAGCTGCTTAAATTGCTAACATGGTGTTCTTCCCAGGCCCTTGGAGCCTAGGAGTCGTGAACTGAATCCTACAAAGGTTTAAATCAGAATAAATGATTTTCCCCTTTATTTTTTATCAAACCTTGGCTGACAGTGATAAAAATCAAAAAATACACAGATCAACAATAAAGTAACAACTTTTGTAGGTGTTTATTTTGTGTAGACAGATACTTTTCCTGCATGTAAGTTTGTGCCCACCCATAGCGACTAGAAGGAAATGTTGGCTTCTTTGGGACTAGAGTTACAGATGGTACTGGGAATTGAACCAAGTCCCTTAGAAAATGCAGCAAATGCTCGTAACCACTGAGCCATCTCTCCAGCCTCACTAATGATATTTTTTAAAGTGGTTCCCCATCCTCTCCTTCAGTTAAAAATGAAACACTCCAAGCTCAGAGGTCAGCTATAAAGAAATCAGCCTGAAGCAAGCTTGTTGAAAATAAAGTGTCTTGTGTCAGCATCACTGACACCTCAGGATGATCTTTCTTGTACACATTCACATCATGCTACACATTTCTCCCATTTACTATATACACACACTAGGAGTTCACCAATCACACATAAAAATACATAGATGAGCATGCTAATAGCATATGTACACATGAATATTTATACATAAACCCAACACAATTGGAAACTGTGAGGAAGAAATAAGTAAGGCACACAGACATCAATGAAACTAAAAGAAAACTAAAGTCAATAAGGAGGTTTTTCCAATAGATATTAGCAAAATGTTTCTGCAACCTAGTCCAATAGCTGTACTTATATAATTTCTAATAAATTTTTATTTATGTAAGTCAAAGAAATTACTTCTTAAAAGAATCAGGACAGTTAGGGTGGTCATTCATTTGATTACAGGGGAAGTCCTGTTTAGGCACCCTCTCTACTGTTGCTTGGGAGTCCTAGCCAGGAACATCTAGGTTCTTGGAGGATTCCTTAGGACTAGAATTCTTTCTAGAAGCGTCCAGTGACTCCTTTTATCAAGATATCCATTTTTCTCCTTATCTGTTGCTCCTCTCACTCAACTATCTCCTTCTCACATGATTTGTTCCCACCGCTCCTTGCTAGCTAGCTTCCAGTTATGATCCCAATTTACTTAGGAGAACCTTCATCCAGCAATGGATAGTGGCAGAAGCAGAGATCCATAGCTAAGCACCAGGTCAACCTCCCAGTTCAGCTAAAGAGAGGGAGGGAGAGAGAGAGAGAGAGAGAGAGAGAGAGAGAGAGAGAGAGAGAGAGAGAGAGAGAGAGAGAGAGAGAGAGGACAGAGTATATGAGCAAAGAGATCAGGATCATGAGGAGGAGATCCACAGAGACAGCTGACCTGGACTATTGGGAGCTCACTGACTCAGAAACAATCACTGAGGAACCTTCATATAAAGAACTAAACTTTCCAAAGGTATACAACTGTCATATGGCATGGACAGTTTCTGGATCCTCTTGCAGTAGAATCAGAGTTTATTCCTGCTACATGAACAGAAATTTTGGAACCAATTCCCTACAGAGAAACACCTAACCCAGCCTTAATACTGAGAAGAGGGACTCAGACCTACCTCATCTGAATAAACCTGACTGAAATGACTCATCTTGGGATTTCCTGCCCTCCTTGTGGAATGAATGGGGGTATGGGAATTGCAGGGAGGATGATGGAGAGACTGGGAAGAGGGAAGGGATGGGGAGCAGTGGTGTATATGGAAAAATCTTAAATAAATATGAACACAAAAATAATCATGAGTTATTGCATATGTGATACAGTATATTTTCTTCAGAACTTGTAAAATGAAATTTGCATGCGAACATATTGTATATTATATACATTTATATAATGTGTATAAAATATGATTGTGCATGTGTGTGTGAGTGAGTGTGTGTATGTGTGTGTAGGGGAATAAGATAACCTCTGGTGTCTGTCCTTGACTTTTTTATTTGTCCAGCTTGAAGAAAACTTGTTAAAAAATTATTTCATCATTTAATGATGAAAACATTCAGTATTCATACATTGTTTAAGACAAGGTTTCTTTATTGTTTTACACCTTTGTGTACACCAGAATAGTGGGTCTACCACCTTGTGAAGATTCTGCATTTCTACATTGATATTAGACATGCATGTTATCCTCCAGCTTTTAAATGGCTCCTAAGGAGTCCATCTCATTTTATTGTGATTTCATAACCAGTGCTTTTACTCACTAAGCTGTGTCCTCAGTTTTCAAAATACTTTTTAAGATAAACTTGATCTTCATTCTTTCTTATTTTATAGATCCAAATATATTTATCAGACAATAAATTAACCTTTAATACAGTTTAAAATTTCAGAGGCTTAGATGCCCTCTTATTTTCTATTTAGGATGTGGATGTAAATATGTGATAGGTTTGCCTGTGTTACAAGCATATCCAGTATGGGACAGAAACTCATGTCATAACAGCTTAGCTTGCTTCTGTCTAAGATCTGAGATGAAATTATCTTTTGTGTGTCCAAGAAAATGTGAAAATAATAATTCAGCACTTTTAATAGTTTAATGTGACAATGCAATTATCACAAGGCACAGTTGAACACAAGTCTATATTATTATCTATTTTTGTATAATCACTCAGCAAAACTTGACAGCTAGAATTACTGAGGGAAGTTGTGATAACGAGAATAATAATTCTTCAAAATTATGCAGTTTGGCATGGGTTTTGATATGTGCACCTGCCAACAATTACTTTTCAGCCTAGAGAATAGCTATACTCTAATTATAGGATGTATGGTGTAGGGGCTTTTTGCCACCCTGCATACTCTATTAGATGAAATGGTCCCAAATTTACTGGCAAAGGTCTATGTATGCATAGTTGGTTATATGTTATAATGCAATTGACAATATGCAGAGGGTCATACATAATAGGTACTAAAGAAATATTTACTAAAGTTGCCTGGTATACACTGTGTATATCTCTTGCCTAATGTCCATAGTCTATGGTTTTGAGAATAAAAATAATTTGAATACATAGTCTATGCTCTAGGTTCCACTATTTGATGTCTTAGCCCCCCCACTCTCTCTCATGTGTACTGAACTCTGCCTCCAACAGCAGACAGTACCATTCCCAGTTAGCAGATTTTCTCGTTTTGGCCAAATAAAAGTAAAGGAATAAGATTTAAAGAAATTTACTAAGAGCTTTTTATTGATATGATATCAAAATGGCTTTCTTTTCATTGAATAGCCACTTCTTTTGTACCATTTCTTTCCTGACCACTTGATTCTACTTTGAATAAAATTTTTACAAATCATTTGGGTCTATACTGAATAGAAAATATACTATTGCTATAATTCTTGTCCACCATTCATGTTCATTGATGACATCCTAGAATATTAGAAGGAGATTAAGTGCAGCTAACAGCAGCCCCCAAGTGTTACAGAAGTGTATAAAACACTTACTGCAGGAAATCATTTAATTCTTAATAGCTACAAGTAAGCATCCTTGATTTTTAATTTGTATACTATTCTGATTCCAGAGCATATGTGTAATCAGTTTCAATAGTCCACAAGCACTGTTTTCCATCCAAATTGGATTGAATTCAATTTTTATTCATCCTTTGAGAAGACTGTCAGTTTCACTGACAGGTCCTAAAAATATAAAAAGAAATAAAAAATGTTTTATTTTACTTAAGGGAGATCTGATTAGCCTATGCAGGCCTTCAACATGACATCCTGACTAACTGGACCTCAAATTCCTGATTTGCCTGCCTTCATCTTTGGAGTGCTAGTATTAAAGGCATGCACCATCATGCTCAGTTTTATATAGTGCTAGGGTTCAAACCTAGGGTTTTATGCATGTTAAACAAGCTCTTTACCAATTGAACTGCATCCCAAGCTTTGAACTTTCTTTTTTATAAATGTCTCTATGCTAGTGGAAAATGCATTGCTATGAAACATTGCAACTGCTTAGTGTTACTTGTTATGTATGATTTTTAGGGCTGAACACTTGGTACTGAATAATGAACTATAGGACTCATACCCAGGGAAGACTATTTATTCTACTCTCAGTATGCCTTAGTTACCTGTAGTTTATTTATGAGTGGAGCCCTGCAAGATATCCCCTTTCACATTACCATGTTTATTGGTGTTGTACTTCTTCAGATCTTGCTTAGGCAGCCGTATGTTCAGGTATCATGTGGAAAGTTTCATGCCATTTCTAGAAGACACTGTTTTTACAGCAGATTCCTAGTTGCTCTGGCTTGTACAGTCTTCCTAGACCTTCTTCCACAATGCTGCCCTAGTTTTATGTACAGATGTTGTGCTATAGATTTATCAGTTGGAGTGGGCATCTATGATCACTTCTTCTCTGTACTTTGGCCAGTTGCGTTAATGGTCTCCATTTGTAGCAAAGAATGTATCTTTAATTAGCTTTGGAAACTATTTATTTGTGGGTATAAGAATAAATATTTAGATTGCAGGTAGGAGTTCTAATAGAACTCATAACTACTATCGTGGGGAGGGGGCACCACCCACAATAGGCTGACCCACTCCCACATATCACTAATTAAGAAAATACCTTAGCCTACAGTCATTATGAAGGCATTTTTTTAAATTGAGGTTTCCTCCTATCAGATGACTTTAGCTTGTGTCAAGTTGACATAAAACTATCTAGCACACTAGTGTTATAAAACATAGCAAACCCATATAATCTGCAAAGGTGGTCTTAAGATTGGATGTAGTGGGATTATGCTAGTAATGTTGTAAATATTTGTTCTGCCTATAGGTTTAATAAAAAACTTACTGGCCAAAGGCAAATAGGAAGTGTGGGCAGGGCTACCAGGCTAAGAAAACTTTGAGTACAAGAACAGCAGAGACAGATGCTAGAGAGCTGGCACAGATACAATGAGGAGACAGCAGCAGATGCAGGGGAAAGAAACTGAAATGCTGCTCTAAGAAAAGGTACCAAGCCACACAGCTGAACAAGATGGGCTGAGTTCAGATGAAGGAGCTAGCAAGTTATATGCCTGGGCCCTAGGTCAATTAGCATAAAAATAATACAAGCCTGTGTGCGATTATCTGTGGCAAAACAGGGCTGAGAGTGGGCCTGAACCTCTGATCCAGGCCTGGAAAGTCTGGGCCAGAACATTTTACAACAGTTGGGGTTATAGTTTAATAATAGAATACTAACCAAGAATGTACACAGACTTGGGTTCAAATCTCAGTGCTGAAAAACAAGGAATATTTAAATAGTTAAATTTAAATCAATAGTTAAACCAATATGTCTTTATTATTAATATGTCTTTACAGTGGGACAAGTTTAAAAAGAAGTCAATTACTTGAATCTCACATAGGTTTGATTAACTTCATCTGATTATTACACACAATAAATAAAAGAAACTTCTACATCTTTTTTCCCTTAAAATTTACAGAGTTGTATTCAATAAGAAAAACTGTAAGGTTTCATTTTTACATGAAATTATTAGATATTCAAGGCTAACTCATGTAAAAAATATTGTTCTAGCAGTTAGTATTATTAAAGCATTGTAAAAAATGATGTTGGCATTTTTCTATCCAGAAAATTGGAGACAATAAATGTTTACATAGTAGTAAACACCTATTGTGGAAAATGTACTTTGTGGTTCTAGAAAACAGCCTTAAATTCTGTTTTGTTTACCTCAGAACATCGACTTTTTCTTGAAACATACTAATAAACCACTTAAATATGGTTTAAAGGGGAAAATAGAAAAATATCTACTTATAAACTCTTTAATGATTATGGACATGTACATACAGTTAAGTACAGGTAAAATATTTGAACAAATCAGGTGAGAAAATCATGAATGGACAAATACTGTGTAGTTGAAAATTATCCATAAAGTGGGTTAGGAAGGAAAGTGTCAACTATATCAACAGTACAAGCATAAACACTTACCAATTTCTACTAAAATTACACACAAGCAAAGTAATGGGCAAATTGCTATGCTTGTTTGTATGAAATAGGAAGCCTGAATGAATCATGTTGCTTAGCATGTAAACACTTTCAACAGGTCTCAGGACAGAATCTCCAGACTCATGAAGCTGAGAGTGTCAATCTCTTTTGTCACCATGGAGGGGAATATAAACATCATTTTTGTTTTATAAATAGTCTTTCTCATCTGTACCAAATAGACAAATTATTGCTGAGAGACGCCTGCATATATTCAATATTCTGATAATGTTTCCATTCATGTAAAACTGTAGAAAAAAAAACACGTATCTCTGTTCACCCAGATTCTTTTTCAGTTTTAGTACCCAAATGATCAAGACACCATGCTAATAGTATAATGTGTTTGGCTTTTATCCAGACTATAAGGTCTAAAGGGTATAAAACAGTGTTGGAGGATGGTTTGAGAAAATGGAGAGCTAGACAGTAGATCAGTTCAGAGCAACTAAATGAACAACTAAAGAGGACAATGGTTTCTTGCACATGTTAGTGGATTTTTCTAACAAAATTCAAGTAAAAAGTTTTCAGATTTTATATTCCATCACCTTTATAAAGGTCATATTATCACATCCTTCATTTTGCTTTGTTAACAAAATTATTTCAATGAGCTAAAATTAAATGTTATCTTACTTTTAATACTAAAGTCTTTCTGATTATTTTAATAACATGCAAATTGCATCTTTATAACTTAAAGTACATAATAACCTGAGTAATAATCCAATGGATTAATTTTGCATTAAAATTTATTCAATTAATTAACAGTAATACATTTAAATTATTAATGAGCAAAAACATTTCCCCATTAAGGAAAGAAATGATAGCATGGTTGAGAAGAGGAATACTTTAGATTCTCCTTTATTTATTATGCAGTTAATACAAACAAATACATTCATAAGGTGGACACTGTATCACTTTTGCTATACAGATTTAAAATAATTGGCAATAGATGGTTTTAAAAACATTGTAATAATAAACATTTTTGTTTTTATGTTTCTCATTTCCCTCTACGGTGACAGCATAACATTACCTAAGGATAAACACTGAAGTGACTCAATAGCAAAATTCACTTGAAATATGTGATGATTTAGATAGCCACTGAGTAACATCAGAAAACAGACAATATTTGAAGGTTCTGAAGGTTAACCTATATGTAACAACAGTTTTCAGCAAGAAAATAGTGAAAATTAAGACAATAGACTTCTACTGACACAAATCATAATCTGTAAGCTTCATCTTAATATTTGAATGTAAGTCTTTTGATATAAAAGAAAAAATTTCTGAAACTTTTGAGATGTGTAGAAATATAAGTATCTTTTCTGGTTTGTCAATGAACTCATAACTTATTTCAAAATAGATATCTTTAGTTTGCTACTTCTTTCAGTGTTTTTCTTCTATTCTTGTTGTTTGCTACTCATATATTAACTTCTATTCATTTTAAATTTTATCATATTTATTATTAATTTCTCTCTCTTGTGAGTGTGTATGTGTATGTGTGCATTCTACAGCACTCTTGTGTAAGTCAGAGGACGACTTTTTGAGATCATTCCTCTCTTTTCACATTTACATAGGGTTTGGGGATTGACCCCTGGTTTTCAGGACTTCATTAGACTTGCAATGCCAAGTACCTTTTCCCTGTGACCTATCTCACTGACCCTTAAACTCTTAGTAAACTAATTCATTGAATTCAATTCTTGATATTTTGTATCACATTAAAATTGACAGTTGGCAGAGAATCTGAATGTCTGAATCTGTCAGCAAGGAAAAAAAAAATTTAAACGAACATCATACATTCCCGACCCACTTCAGTAAAAGCTTTGTTTTATTTCAATAGCTCATTGACATACTTTAAGAGACAATAGCAAATGTCGGACATCAACGATAGTTTCTCAAAAAGCATTAAGGCATTTCAGACTTCATAATTGCAAACCAACCCTGTGTAAATAGATAAAATAGCAATAAAAATTCCTCTTGTCTCTTAGGACCAACTGACCCATGCCCCAAATGTTAACTGCTGAATTTAACAACAGACGTGGAATGGTAAATGGGTAAAATATTGATCAACAGCTTCCAGAGAGGATGCTCAATGATGCTACACAGAGGGCTAGAAAAAAAAAAATCATGTTTATGGCTATTTAAGGGAAGTCATTTAAAGTTTAATTCTAACTTGAGACTAAAAATGATAACACAAAACAGCATATGACCATGGTCAATACTGTAGACTACACAAACCAAATGTGCAGAATATTTATCACTAGAGAGGTATACCAGAAATAAATAATCTATGCCAAAATAAACAGGAATTTTGGGAGAAAATGTCCAATGTGATTGGGAAAGAAACACCCTCATTCTGACTGAATGATATATGAATCAAAGGAAATCCAAAATTTGAACTTAAAGTTAGACATCCAAAATGCAAATGTCTGAAATTACTACTGGAATATTCTAGTCCAGAGTTGCACACAAACAAATAACTATTTAAAACAATATTACTTTGTTATAACAATGAATGAGTCCTTAGAGAATCTAAAAGCAAAAATCAATGATTAATAATAGAAATAAAGAATTTTAAGAGCATTTGAGTGAAATGATACTGAAGCATATAATTTGTAAAATCTGGGATCTACTGACTCCCATAATATTTCGTTATATATTGAACATATCTGATTTTACATATTAGTAAAATATGAGCAAAAGCATTCTTGAGTTACAAGTATCAGTGAATGAAGCTTCTCATAAATGTGAAATATTATGCTGTTTATGAAATTACAGGAATAAAAGTAGCATATAAAAGAAAATCTTTGCTGTTATTGTGTATTATAATAATGTCCTAATTATCACAGACAGAAAGTTAGACAGACAGACAGGGCAAACAGAAAACTAACATGTGCTAATATCCTTATATATAAACTCATATACTTATGCATTCTAAATAAATTTTGTATTTAAAAAGTAAAGTAATTCCAGAGTGGCTGAACCAGTTTATACTCCCACCAACAATGGAGGTGTGTTCACCTTGCTCCAAACCCTCTCCAGCATAGGCTGTCATCTGTGTCTTTTATCTTAACCATTCTGACAGGTGTAAGGTAGTATCTGAAAGTTGTTTTGATTTGCATTTCTCTAATGGCTAAAGATGTTGAACATTTTTTCAAGTGCCTTTCAGCCAATTGTAATTTTTCTGCTGAGAATTCCCTTTTTAGTTCTGAATCCCATTTTTTTATTGGGTTATCCAAAGTTTTGGGCTCTAGTCTCTTGAGTTCTCTATATATTTTAGAGATTAGTCCTTTGTCATTTGTAGGGTTGGTGAAAATCTTTTCCCATTCCATAGGCTGTCGTTTTGTCTTATTGACCGTGTCCTTGGCCTTACAGAAACTTCTTCTCAGTTTCAGGAGTTCCCACTTATTGATTGTTGTTCTAAGTGTCTGTGCTACCGGTGTTATATTTAGGAAGTGGTCACCTGTGCTAATACATTGGAGGGTATTTCCCACTTACTTTTCTATCAAGTTCAGCATAGCTGGTTTTATGTTGAGGTCTTTGATCCACTTGGGTTTGAGTTTTGTGCAGGGTGATAGGCTTGGATCAATTGGTATTTTTCTACATACTGCCATCGAACTATGCCAACACAATTTGTTGGTGATACTATCTTTTTCCATTGAATATTTTTTACCTCTTTGTCAAAATCAAGTATTCATATGTGTGTGGGTAAATGTCGGGATCTTCAATTCGATTACATTGATCCACAGGTCTATTGGGCATATACCCTAAAAGATGTACATTCACACCCCAAAAGCATTAGCTCGTCTATGTTCATAGCAGCATTACTCATAATAAAAAAAAAACCTGGAAACAATCTAGATGCCTACCAACTGAGGAATGGATTAACAAACCGTGGTACATCTACACAATGTAGTACTACTCAGCAGTTAAAAAAAATGATATCCTAAAATTCACATGAATATCCTCCTGAGCAAGATCTCAGAAACCAAGAAAGATAAGCAGGGGATGTACTCACTCATTAGTAGACTTTAAGCAAAAACATTCTTATTTCCTTGAAAGATGATGGGTGAATACAGTGATTTAAAACACACACACACACACACACACACACACACACACACACACACACAAAACCTGGTTTGACTGTAGAAGGATTGCTTAGCAGAAATTTGTGGTACCCATAGTGCATGCATGGGCATTAGCTGTGACCTACTGTGCTTTCTTTATCTGTAGCTGAGCCTAACCTGGCTTGAGGAGCTTTATATTTTCTTTTATATTTCATGTATTTTAGAAAAAAGAGAAGTTTTATTACTGTATGGGATTTTTTAACTATTCTGAATGTTTTGCATTTTTATATAAAGTTTGATATTGATTTTCAAAAAAGAAATAATAAAGAACATTAACAAGAAAAAAGTAATTAAACTACATTGGTTTTAAATCAAAATTTTAAAATGTAATTTAACTTTTAAAGGAAACATAATTTTCCCACAGCATATAATCCAAGCACACCGATAGAAATTGACTAATATTAATTTGTTAAAATTTAACACAGTTCTCTTTGTTACCACCATTCAACTATAAAATAATTTAATTTGTGAATACTAAAACCAACCTTTTATTAAATGCTTAAACTTTTATATCATTTAATGAAATGCAGTTTAATTTGTTAAAATGTAATGTTGTGAAATTAGCACTAACTGTAAGCAGTATTCAATGTGTGATTATGTTAGTTCATTGCTGCAAATGAGTTTTAAGAAGGAACTACATACTTCTCTTATATTTGTTTTGACCACAGTTCGAAACTTCTTTAGTAGAAATTCTAGTGAAGAAAACACAATATTGCTTTGTTCTAAAATATACTATCTACAGAGAGCACTCATTATATAAGGACACCATGCCAAACATGAAAAGCAATTTTCACATTTTAAAATCTGCTTTTGACATGCACTAATGAATTTTAAGTGTATGCTTTACATATAAATTAATGATATATGACAGGTGATAGAACAACAATAAATAGATATATATATATATAAGGTAGCTACAAGATAGACACATAGATAGATAAATGACAGATAGATAAGCAGGTAGAACATTAGTTGCATATTTTATTTGACACTGAGTGTCTCTGCATTCAGTTCTATCCTGTCTTATTGTATACATATTTTGTTCCTAGAATGCATCTCATCTTCTCAATTCAAGAGTCATGCAAGCATCAACAACTGCACAACAGATAGGACAGTATGCAAAAGAGGCTGAAGTCACCCCAGAAGCATTTCCTTAAGTGATGCTGATAAGAAAGGGTCCTTATAAAGCTGAAGATAAGGTTTGATCTAGTCAATATGACCTATGACCAGTGACTACACAGGTGACCAGTACTACCTGAGCTTTTAAAGTTTAGATCTGAAATACAGTCATGCTTCTCTCTGGAACTGGAGAAAACCTTTCTTCCTGATGTAGCATTTGGGAAGCCTTGAAGAAATTAAAAGAGGTGCTCCATGCACCCCCTCAAGTCTTTTCTGTCCTTTAAAACTTCTTGAGAAAATACCTTATATGATAATTGCAGTAGGTGTTTTAGTTAATAAGACAAACACAATATTCTAAAGTTTATCTACTGAGATACTTCTTTAAAAGCATCTCATGTTGAAGACATGGTCAATAAATTTAAAAAGAGATGAACCACCAAATTTTCACCCAAATCCTACACTGAACTCAAAATTGAGCTAAGCTTTGTAACAGATTTATTAGCTTTCCATGCAAAACCCTCAAGGAGTTAACAATGTATTTAAGAAGATGATTATAATACATGACACAAATGTAACTATAAGACAGCATGTAATTGAGAGCTAAATTGTGTGGAACATCATCTACATACTGTCAAAGTTGGAAGGAGATAAATTAGTGGGAGCTGAAACACAAAAGCAGTGTGTACAAGGCATTAAGCCATTTCTTTAAAAGTAGATCTCAAGTGGATCTGGTCAAAATAGAGACACTGGCTTCAAGAAGAAAAGAGAAATAAAACAATATTTAGAAAGAGTAGTTTCTTAACCCCTAAGTAGAATTAGAATATTAATCAAAGTTATGGAAGCTAATCATCGTATCTTCTGATGAATAGCTCAGAACAAGGTATACTTCCAAGTGACTCTTAACATTTTCAGTTGTCATTAACTGTTGTACGTGGGAGCCATTATTTTCTCATTTTACATACCAACTGAGGCAAAGTAAAATTAGATTGTCTAAGATCCTTCAGCTGACACATTGTAGATGAAAATTCAAACCACCCCAATATGTAGGAGATATGCAAGAAAAAAGTTGGGATAAAGTCAAGGAAAAGACACAGGATCTAAGTGTGGTCCTTTCTCACTGTGCAGAGCAAAATTCTCTTTTATTCTTTTATTTTTTATAATTTATCCTGATTAAGATCCCCTCCTTCTGCTCCTCCCACTTCCCTTCCCATCATGATCCACCTCCTTTCTGTTTCTAACTAGAATAAACAAACAGGCTTCTGAGGGATAGTAATAACCTAAAACATACTAAAACAAAGCCTAATACACTGGAATGGTACAAAACAAACCAGAAAGAAAAGAACCTAGGAAAAGACACAAGAACCAGAGAAAGGCAGATACCCATTTGTTCACATGCTCAGCGATCCCTTGAGAACAATAAACTGGGAGCCAAACGACATATACAAAAGACACATGGAGAGAGAAAGAGAGAGAGAGAGAGAGAGAGAGAGAGAGAGAGAGAGAGAGAGAGAGAGAGAGAGAGAGGAGCTCAAAAATAAAAAAGAAGAAGCTAATTAAGGATTAGCAACAATTTCAAGAAATGAAAAAAAGTCACCTAAGAAAATATTGGAAAGAACCCCAAACATATTAAAACAGAGAGGGAAAAGTGTAAGCAATACATGCAATTCAAGGTAAGATAGCGTATATCAGGTCAATATAGTACAATGGTTTTATGGTATATTTTTTGTTATTTTTAAATATACTAATTCTATAATATGTGATACAAGTCTTTATGATAGATATTATTAATTATAGACTGTATTAAATGCAATACACTGTATAGAGGATATAGCAAAAAATATACAAAATACTCATTCCATTGTATCAGAGACATCCATGATATTTATTTGTTAATGTGTATAAATATATGGATATAGATAGATGATTCTGCTTTAAGTATTGGTGTTATAATTTATAATTTATAGACTTTATGTTTGTGATTTTGCAATGGTGTGAGAGTGGCCATCAGCAAACAGTTTATAGCATCTGACTCACTCCTCCTACGTAGGTACAAGGAATCAAACTCAGGTGGTTGAGATTGACAGGAAGGGCCGTTACCTGATGAGCCATCTACCTGACCTCCATCATCATGAGGATAAAACTCTACTTAGATTTGAAGGCTGTCCCTTTAATATAAAAGACAGAGGAGGGCTGAATCATTTAATACATCTTAAGTATACTTTACTAGTGTATTTTTTTTCATCTGTTGGTGGAAATCATTAAAAATACAAAGTGCTACACAAGAAAACAATTGGTCAGTGGCATGTTGTGTTTCTTTATGTAGATTTAGCTGGTTTTGCATTAAAAAGAGCTGAGGCTCATCATGTTCCCACGTACCAGAAAGTCGCTTTTTAGATTGTAAATGTTGAGGTTTTTCCTTCCAAACCTGGAAAACTTCTCTTGATAAATTTTATGATAATATACACCATAGTTATGCCTTTTAATGCAACTCCTAATGTTATAATTAATTTATCATAGATTAGTTTATGATAAATATGCAATGCACATAAACTGAATGTTGCATTTTGCTTTACAATGGTATGTTGTCTTATCAAAAGCTCAACCATTATCAACTGCTAAAATAAGAAAACAGAATTAACATAAAAGTCAGTTTTAAGTGGTTTCTTGTGAAATATTACTTTTTCAGATAGTTTTATTGCTTTAAGAAGATATGCCCTTCTAATACCATTGGTTTTGTTTTTCTATTTTGCTTGCTAGGCTACTTGGTTCTCAAGTTTCTAAGGATTCTCCTGACTCTGCAGATCATCCTCATGTAGGATATCTGGATAACAAATAAATTCCCCATCTCACTTTCCTATGGTTTCTATGAACTCGAATCCACATTCTTGTACTGTAGTCTTTTCAGCCAACTGAGCCATCTCCCTAAACATTAAGTCAAAATTTCTTTTAAATATGTATGTATGTAGGTAGGTATGTTGTATATATGTAAGTACATGTATATATATGTATGTATAGTCATATGCTGTCATAATGTGCATTGGCACACATACATGTGGTTAGAGGTACAAATATATGCGTATATACTACATGTATATGCTACATGTATTTCTTCTCTATACTTTCTTCACCCTAAGTAATAGAGACAAAATATTCAGCCAAATTTTATTACTGAAATAAATATCAAGTTAAATAGACAAATTTATTTTAATGTTTCCGCATGCATTAATTATACATGACAATGGAATTCATTTTCAGAAATTTTTAGACATGTACAGAATGCTTTGCCAGCCTCCTGTTATCCTCTCTGAAGTAACTTGAGTACTGAACCACACTATATGTTAAGCCTCAAACTTCAGGAGCTGTCTAGGAGGTGTCTATTTATCATATCCAAGTGGACCTGGCCACCAGGTCCTTCAGGATTCCTCAGTCCCTACCTGTGACAGGGCATAACTAACATACCCTGTCCTCTATCCCTGTATTCTTCTTCAGCAGAGTGACTGGGCTGCTCTTCCCCCAGAGACACTTTGCTGTATCCAACCATTTGGTTACCCATTCCTTTCACCTGTTGCCCTCTTGATTCTTGCACCTGGTTCCGCTCTCCCCTCTCTTCCCTCTCCCTTCTCCCCTCCCTACTCTCCCCTCTCTTCCCTCTCCCTTCTCCCCTCCCTACTCTCCCCTCTCTTCCCTCTCCCTTCTCCCCTCCCTACTCTTCCCATCCCCTTTTCTTTCCCCTCCTCCCAGCCCTTCACATGGCTCATGATCATATCTACTCTGTACTTTCCCAGATGCCATTGTGGTGATATATTTTATACTCAGTAAAGTCAGCCTGTAATATCAGAGAACAGAATCACTTACAGTCAAGCCATGAAGGTCAGAGAGTTGTAACTCATGCCTTTAATCCCATCACTAGGAAAGATCAAGTGGTGACCTATATCTTTTTTTTTAAGTTACAGATGGTAACTATCATTTTATTAATTCTGCAGATTCACCAGACATTCATCATACTACATTTAGCAATATTTATTTGCCATGAAACCACTTAGGTATCTTTCAATGTTTAAAACTTAAGCCATATAAACTTAACATTCTATTTATGTATATAAGTTTAATTATCTAGTATCATACTTAATAATATGAGTAACACTCATTTAAAGACATAGCTGTCAGGGTATAGAATCTTGTTCTTTTATTTGCTCTACATAAGGCTTAATCAAATAAATTGTAAGCCAAGTAAACTATCAGAAATATGTATAAGACTGGACTGTTGTCAGAAAATAAAAAATTGTTATTTTCAGCTAAACTAATTAAATGAATATAACTACCCTTATATCAGAATGCATCAGTCATAGGCCCTAAGCCACACAATTCCCAAAGGCTATGCAATTGTTAGTAAAATGTTTCCTTACTAAACCAAGTTCTTCCAGAGCTAGGCAATGAAACTGCTGAACCAAAAAATCTTACTATCTTCTAGAACCTCAGAAACCTTATTATGGCTAACAGGCATGTAAGGCTCTTTGTTTGTTTGTTTGTTTGTTTGTTCAAGGCCTAACAGCCAAGCAGTAGTAGCTCACACCTTTAATCCTAACTCTAGGATTATGCTGCAGAGTTGAACCCTGAGTGAAACAGCTGGAGAAGGAAGATATTTAAGGCAGGAGGAGCAGAGATTCAGGCATTCTGTAGGAACAACAAGCCAGGCTAAGGATTCTTGAAGACAACATTTACCTTGTTCGATCTGAGAAGTTGGCTGGGTGAGAATTGACTGTGGTCTGTTTCCTCTCTCTGATATTCCAGGTTTCCCCAATATCTGGCTCTGGCTTTTCATTATATACTAAGTAGAAATCATGCAATAGCCTCAGGCTATTCTCCCTTTTATCTACAATCAACTTTTTCTTCTACCATACCTAGAAATAGTCATGTCCTTTTCTCTTGCTTATTTTTTTCATTCACTATACTGCAGAGTAAAACAGTTCTTGTTATATTTCTGCCAAGAAATAGTCTTTTGATATTCATTTTATCTCAATAAATGTGACCAAAGGAAACAGTGCTGAAAAACTTACACTATGTCCTGATAAGATAAAAACTCTACTGCATTAATTTTAGAGTTTTTCCAAGTACTACTCATGTTAGTTACATTTATAGCTCAATATGACTTCTTATCTTTAAAATTCTTTAAAGATAATTTTACTATTTACTAACTTAAAATTCTTTAAAGACAGTTCTTCTCTATACTTTCATCACTTTATATAAGTAATAGACTTTACTATGCAAAGTTAAATACTGAAAATTTAAGTGTCTTTCAAAAATAATTTATTTTCAAATGTTAACATTTAAATATAAAACAATTAAATCATTATTGTGAGCATTTAGGATATATTTAAGTTCTTGACTTCTGATAGTGTTCTATAACTTAGATTTAGACAAGGCATATTTCAATTATGTTTTATTTGAAGAGATTAATGGTATGGTTATAATTTCCAAAACTACATTGTGTTTCTATGCATGAGGTGAAAGAGTAGAGCTGTTGAGAATTATTTTCTTTACTTCACATCACATTTTTGAAATAGTCATTACATTGCATCCTTATGATAAGGCATGGCATGGGGCAGTAGAAGAGAAGACCTCACAGCTAAGTAGAATCCGTTCAGTCAGAGTACAGGATTTGTAGTTGACATCATTTTTCTGTGGGACTGTGAGATCCTACCTTTCATCATTTCAAATTGTTAATTTCTTTACTGAAAAGACAAACCCTTAAATCTCTTGTTCTGAAAGCACAGAAGATATTATTTTTTAATGATTGTCTTTATTTATTAATTTATTTTTGAGACATAAATTTTATTAATTTGAATATGAATGTTGCTATGTTAAAATAGTTATGGTATTTCTTTAACAATGTGTTTTCCTCCTATATTGAAAATCTTCATTTGTGAATACCAAATGATATGATTATTGCTTCTTTTGCAATATGTTAGTCTCAACTGATTCATGGACTTTGACAAAAAAAAATGTATAAATCACTCTGTTCTATTGTAGTTGCACAAATAGGTTTCTGTTCTCACAGGCAAAAGAGAACAAAGTCAAAAATTCATACTAGCAGCAGCATTTTCTTGGGTCAGCTCTGGTTGCTTGAGGCAAGCAGAGGCGTGGCTTTAAAGTGAGACTTCCCTGATTCAGCCTTAGAGGCAAAACATGAGTCTTTTAAGAGGCCCTACTGCCAAATATTCAAATGGTGTTAATGAGCAGCAGAAGGCAGTGCTTTACTTGGTTATATATGAAACCTAAAGTTCCCCCAAGTGGTAATTGTGTCTGATAATTAGCTAAAAATCTAACCTTCAGATAGACTAGGAGCTGGGTGAGGCCAGGCAGCTACCCTAGTGAAGCCTTTAATCCTTTGCCACACAATGGCAGATTAAAGGTGTGTACAGAAACAAAGAAGTAGAGGAAACTGGGTGGAAGATTAAAGGTGTTTAGAAATAGAAAGAAAATAGAAATAGCTGGGTGGGTCAGCCACCCTAGCCAAGCAAAAAGTAATCAGAAACAGAAAAGATAAGAGATTTACAGTAGAGACAGATTTAATAATAATAATAATAAAAAAAACCTGTAAATGGTTTAGAGTATGTTTAAATAACATATGGTATCCCAATAGTCTTTGTATTTTTCATTTTTACATGGATTATTACTATTTCTTTTAACTCTCTTTATTTAAGGACTTTCTCTACCCTTTTTCCTTTCTTATTTTCCCTCTCAAGCATAGGTATATTTTAAATATACTCTAATTTTTATCTTGGATTTTATGTACAGTAGATACTTTGCATATATATATATGCATATATATAATGCCATACAATTTTATCATACAAGGAAGTTTTTATAAAAAATTTTAAAAACATTTTTATAAAATATAATATTCAAGGTTCATATTCATTGAAATATGTTCCATTTTAATCTTCATGACTTTATAAAACATGAGTACATAAAACACCACCCTGTACATTGTAATGATTTTTACCTATGGGCTATTGTCAATAATGATATAGTGAACAATGAACTACATTTACTTGATTTCTTTTGTGTAGAAACTAAAGACAGAATTATTTGGCTGTTTGATAATATTATATTGTGATTTCAGATCAGCCCAAAAACCTTCTTAGACAGTGGTCTTACACTCTCATTAGTAATGTACAAACACACATATTTTACTAAACATGTAATTAACATAAAAAGAAAGACTATCTTATATGTTTTACACTTCATTTTAGTTTTCTTTCCTTTCAGTTTGAGGCTCCTCATTTAAAGCTAAAATGTAAAAACCAATAGTTGTCTTTGTATGAGAAAGCCCGACTGCATTTTCTTGTCAGCAGTTTGTTCTCCATAAATATCCTTTGAACATGGCATAAAGTTTTCTTCTCCAAAATTGTAAAAGTTCAATGTAACTATATTTTCATAGTAGTGGTGAAATAGTTTCCTAAACTCAAATATGTGACTTTTGTTATAGATTTAATCTTTGTGTATGTTGTGTGAGTATGACACATGAGTGCAGGTGGCAGTAGAGGACAGAAAAGGATATCAGATTTCATGGGGTTAGAACTACAAGCAACAATGAGCTACCTAACATGGCTGCAGAGAAGTGGACTAGAGTACATGCTCTTAAACATCTACTGGATGGATATATGACATTTTATCTTTTCAGTATCCTGTGGTTCTTAGAATCACTTCCATTCTTTTAGTATTTGGTGACACATATATTTTATTAAGAACCAATGGACCAAAATTTTGTTAAAGACCTTTATTTCACACACTGTGTTTACTGTTAGCATTACATTTGACTCATACAAGCACCTGAATACACCCAACCCTCAGCTTTCCCTAACTATAAAACTCAAAAGTCAAACATGAGAAACACATATTCTCTAGTTGTAGAGAAGAATTTGTGCAGTGTGCAGGTGTTGTAAGGATTCCTGGCATTCCATGTAGCTGAGCCCCTCCCCCCTCAGGTGGGATGGCTCAGGTGGGATGCACCTTGCACGGAGGCACGCCCCTGGGCGTGGCTACGTAAAACCTGCCACAGGCATACCTGTGCACGCCCCTTCCCTTAAAAATGACTGCGAGCATTATTTCTTCTCTGTCCCCTGACTTTTTTCTTGCTCCTCTCTTTCTGTCACCTGCCTGGGACTCTTCTCTTAAATAAACTCTAGTGTGTGGCCTTGTTAGTGTTACTATCTTCTTTTCTTGTATCTTATTAGAGTTGTAAAATCATAGGTTTGACGTAACTTTTTCATCCACATTTCATTTTGGCTGAACTTCACCGTCATAAACACTTTCTTACTGGTATGTCAATTTTGGTGTGCTCCAAAATGTATGACCTGAGTAAAAATGAGATTAAGTGTAAGAATTCATCATAAAGGTGGAAAAGAAATATAAAGAGTCTCATAGGGACAGAACAGGCCAGTCAATTTCTGCAGCAGTTTATGTTTATTTTTACTAATGACCTTGTTACTTGGATTGAAAAAGACAATTGCAATTTTAAAGTCTTTGTTGGCTTAGCAGGACTGTTAGGAGGGAATGGATATGGATTAAAATGTCTTTCTGGTTTTTAAGAGCACAATCCAAATCCAGTTAAAAGTAGATAAAAGCTTTTGTCCTCCACCGGTGATGAGCAAATCTGCTTTTAAAATCACATCCATCAGAGCTGGGATTAAAACAAAAATAACCCAATAGATCCCATTCAGTTTATTTGAAAAGTGAAAGCATCTGTAGGCAAAATGCTATTAATGTATTTTATCCACATGCTTTCCAAAATGAAACAGCACAAAACAGAAAGCTGAAAATGTTTAAGTGGGAAAAATGTTTAGAAGGAAAGCAAAGAGAATACATACTTCAGAATTCATTCTATATATTTTTGAGGTGTGACTAGCTCTTGGGAAAATGGTTGGGCATTAAATTGCTTTCTAAAGAGCATATTTTACTTATAAGTAATTTTCCTTTTAGTCTACATTTATACATACAGGAATAATGTCTGTGTTGGAAGCACTGATGCACTACTGAACAGTGGCACAAATACCTTCCCCTGATAAGGTGATTTGTATCTAGTTCCCATATGTAAGAAGGAACTTGAAGAAGAGAGCTTAATTTACACATAACACAGCTTTAGGAATACTATACAGCATGGTGTATGAATAAACCAGTTTATTCCACAATTAAGAAAATAATAGTAAAGATACTCCAGAAGCATAGAGTCTCACAGGCCAAAAAAATGGCATTATTATATGAAAAATAATATTATTTGGAAATATATTTTTCAACATATTATTTATATTGAAATATATTATATCATTTATATTTATATTATTCATATTATTATATTAATATAAATATAATATTCATTACATTGATAGAGGGAACCATACTACAATGCACCCTGAAAAGCAACATGATATCTTGTTTTTATCTTGTGTGATATCTTTTATTGAATAAACATTTAGGGAAAGCAAGAAGAACATAAAAACACCAGAAAACTATCCATCTCCTTCATAAAAACATTATAATCAATTTGCAACTTTATTAATTCAGAATTGCAATTCCTGCACTCTTTTCCTTAAGCAAGCTACTTTTCCCTACAAATTTTATATCTTTCTAACCTGCTCCTAACTAATTCAATTAAAAGATAAATAAAGACATAATGGGTAATTATCTTCATAATTAGAGCATGATTTTTCTTCACTCATGATAAAACATGTGATATTAAGAAATTAAAATCATGATTTTAAGTTTTTTATTCAAAACGCTTTATTCAATTATTTTTTGAAGACTCAAGATTCAATTCTGACTCTCAAAATATAAGAATTAAGTCATTCATACTCATGTTTTTTAATTTAATTTTATTTATATGGATTGAATAAATACTGTACAGAGAGAGAGAAAAGGAACTATAACTAAATAAAAAGCATAGGCAGATATTCAAATCTTTACTTGCAATTTCTGTTTAGAATAGCACCTATAAACCACAAAAAGAATATGACTGAATGAACCATGACACAAACAAAGAACTACTTCATTCTTAAAATTACTGTGGAAGACTATTCTGTAAGTTCTGAAATGTTCATTGTATATCACCAATTAGGAGATGAACTAGGAAACTGAACAGTCTGATGGACTGTAACAGTCAAATGAGTTACACTAATATCCTCAGTGTTTATACTAAGTGTTGCTATGCTCCTTAGATGAAAGTATTTCTTCAAAAATTCCACTACTTTCTAAGTTACACATTGTCATTTTATTTTATATCTTGTCTGTTACCTATACCAAACATTACATCTACCAGGTAACATTTTCTCTTCCAATTTCATGGCATTGTCTTCTATTTCACAATGCAAGAGTTCTGAAGCTTCCTGAAGCCACCAGATTTTCTTAAATGACATTCAGAATTTGCAATGAAAGACAAAAGAGGAAAAAATTATTCTTTAGCATATATGATAAATACAGAGACAGAGACAGAGAGAGATGAGAGAGACAGAGAGACAGAGAGACAAAGACAGAGGCAGAGAAAGACTGAGAGAGATGAGAGAGACAGAGAGATAGAGGCAGAAAGACTTAGAAGTATCTGAGAAAAACTCCATAAGAATGCCAGAAAATAAAAAGCCATTCCACAATAATATAAAAATGAGCTCACTTTTATCTGACCCAATTTAGGTATATTTCTGTTTTTCAGTTAAACATTTCTGCACATCAACCATTCTATATTTAATCTGTGTAATTTAAAAATATATTTCAGAGAAGGATTTCACTCTGATTTTTATGCTTTGTAATGTGATATATTTTAAATTATATCTCTCCAGTGGTTTTTTTAAACACAGAGCTAGGCTGATTATCAATAAAAAGAAATCATATATCTCTTAGTAATACATTTTATTTGAAATAACCTCATTAATATATGCATTCATGACTTAAATGTATCTCCCAAGTAAGTGAAACATTGGTAATATGGATGATCACACCATCCTAAGAGTCATCATATGAGTCCTATATTTTAGTTGAAAAGATTTCTGAATGCAGGGAACTATTATTTTTCTAGTTATTATGAAATGACAGGGAACATGAGAACATACAAATTTTTTAAAGAACAAATTTTCTATGTGGTTAATTTTGCCTAATAAGATAAAAATGTTCTTTATTTTAGATCTTAATATAGGAAATTTGTTAATATCTAATTATATACATCACCTGGCTATATGATTTCTTTTTTATTCATTTTCTTTATGTCATGTGTAATATTTTTATATTCTTCTCAGTTATTCTGTGTGTGTGAAAATATTTATTATTTGTGGTAACAGAGGAACACTTCATTATATAAACAGATTTCCCATACAGTAGAAGTTATTTTTGTTTCAGTAGGAAAATCTGGATGAGTTTTAGTTACTTTTAGGTTATTGTGATAACATATCTTGACAAAAACAACTAATCAAGAAAGTGTTTATATTGATACACAGTCCTAGGATACAGACCATCATAGCAGGAAAGTCATGGCATCAGGTGTTGGATAGTGTGCTGCAGGCTGCAGGATTATACAGTGAGAAATTCACCCATCACAAAAGTGCCAATCCACCAGAGCTAAGGGCTCTGATGGAGGTTTTAAAATAAGGAACACTTAAGATATCTTGGAGATATTGCCTTTTGAATGATTTGGCTGGTTCCTGCTGTAGCCCTCTTATGTGAAGCCATAAGCTTTCTCCCATTGATTACAATTTGGGATCTATTCCCACGGTATAGCAGTGCTTTGATTACTTACTGGGCACAATTTCTCCCATGTGCTGAGTAACTTCCTTCCACACTCTGTGAGACAGTCACACAGCGAATAACCTTGGTTCCCACAGCCTAATCTCCACTGGCTCTGCTCTCTGAAACAGACAGTAGAAGCCAGCTTGCAACAGTTGTCTTACACTTGGCAGCACACATGATCAGGAAAGGAGTCTTTCAAATAGTCACTTTTGGGACCTTTGGGGAAGGGAATATCTTTGCTCTGTAACTTTGTAATTGCCAAAGAGTTGCCTTTGTTTTGTGTGTATCTAACAACTGAAAACCTTACAGCATAGAGGGGGAATAAAGGAGAAAACACAGAGAGAACAGTAGAGACAGCTGGAGGAATTAGGGATGAATAAGGAGACATAGACAGAGGAAACATGATGTGAGCTGATTCTTTCCTATAACTGCAGATAAGTAGATCTCCATTGAATGGTTAGTAGAGCTTTCCTCAGACCCTGAGAGAAGGACTTTGGGGCTCTACTGCAAAGGCTTTCCTTAATAGTATTCATCATATCACACCTACAAATCAGTAAGTAGATAATAGTATGTGCTGTGTTCCATTCCTTTTATCCCTTTTATATAGTCCAGAATTTCAACTAAGTGAAGTATACCACCAAAAGTGGGAAGGTCTCCTTCTTCAAGAACTCACTTATGGATGACTTTATCTTACGAAAATGCATAGTCATTTTGAAACATCAGAGCCTGAACTGAGTGAGATTCCTGTTGAATGAGTTCGCTATTCAAAACAACCGGCAATGAGAATGTTTCCCTATACTGAGTACATAAAAGTCAATATAAATGTGTTCCAAATGTGCCAGTATCCATCTTAGGTTGGCATCATAAGTGGGCAGCATTTTTTCTATGTACTGGTTTTCTAGGCATGAAACATAAAGAATTGAGAGGGCCATACAAATCTTTGACTACACTTCCATAGTGTTGCTGAGACCAGTCAATGTGTAGCAAGAGTTACTGAAATTGATCCCCAAGATGTCAGTACATATAACTGTGAAGGTGATATCTAAGATTCAATGGAAATTTCAGGATGCAGAATATGGCAGAACCATAGGCTATCCATGAGAGAAACCTGGAGACTTGGAGTAATCCAATGTAGCTAATAATTAATCAAGAGATAACAAAGCTACAGGATCTATCCTACCCACAGTCTTTGGAGCACCACTCAGAATGGGGTGGGCCCTGACCCATAAATCACTAATTAACAAAATGGCTTTTAGACAAATATTAAAAATGCAGTTTCTCAATTGAGGTTCTCTTTTCTCTGATGGCTTTAGCTTGTGTTAATTTGAAATGAAAGAAGCCAGTACACCTATAATGTAATAACGGCTTCACCAGAGAAGCTTCCTTCAGCAATGAATGATGATCAAAGTACGGACTCATAAGTGACCAAAATGCCAAGGATACATGACCCCAAATTGGTCTCTATGGCATAGGTCACACCTCTGAGGTCTAAGAAACATTGCAGATAGGGGATGGAAAGACTGTAAAAGCTAAAGGAAATATTGTGAGATTCATTCACCTAAATGTGAGATGACCATTGTAACCATGAGCACATAGCAACTATGACTTTCTGAATAAACCCTGATAGAAAATAAAAGTGAGGGTAAGGAAAATGGGGCAGAGGGGACATAAGTGAGGATATGGGGGGGTCAGTGAGAGTGGGAAGGGGTGCAGATAGTAGTAGCAGGTGAATATGATCACAGTTCATTATTTTTGTCAGTCTTCAATTTATTATTGACCATAACCAGTATTTTTTTATTAAAAATATAAATAACATTAGAAGTCCCACAGTCTTTACAGATTCAAACACATTAAAATTCCCTAAACAAATATCCAGTTTCTTTTAAAATCTAAATTTTCTGTAAACCTCTAAAGTATCTCTCCTTTCTTTTCTTCCTTTATTTGTAATTTTTTTAGACTTTTTAAATTATTATTATAAATAAAGTCACATTTTCTATTCAAGGTCCCTTCTCCCTCCCACCCCCTCCAGTCACTCTCTCTCTTTTCCACATCTCCCCATCTACCCACCCCCAGCAAGGGCAGGCGGTCCCAAGGTCCCACAGTCCCAATATTGCTCAGGTCAGCCTCCACTCCTGGCAGATCCAGTTTCCTCCCCCCAACATCAAGACTGAGTCAGGTGTTCCTCTAGAGGAAGTGGGATCCAGGGTATCAGTCCAAGGTGTTTCAGATCCCAAGCTGTTCAGTGTTTGTGGTTTGCAGCTTGGACATGCTTTGTTTTTTGCTTTATTGCTTAGAGTCCACTAATGAGTGAGTACATCCCCTGTTTATCTTTCTGGGGTTGTGATACCTCGCTCAGGAGGATATTCTCCAAATCCATCCATTTCCCTGCAAATTTTAGGATATCATTTTTTCTTACTGCTGAGTAGTACTACATTGTGTAGATATACCACATTCTTTGGTTGAGGGGCATCTAGGTTGTTTCCAGGTTCTTGCTATTACAAATAATGCTGCTATGAACATAGTTGAGCTAATGCTTTTGGGGTGTGTGAATGTACATCTTAGGGTATATGCCCAGTAGTGGTATTGCTGGATTCTTGGGTAGATTGATTCTCAATTTTCTGAGAAACCACCATACTGCATTCCAGAGTGACTGAACAAGTTTACCCTCTCACCATCAATGGAGGAGTGTTCCCCTTGCTCCACATCCTCTCCGGTATAGGCTGTCATCTGTGTTTTTAATCTTAGCCAATCTGACAGGTGTCAGGTGGTATCTCAAAGTTGTTTTGATTTGCATTTCTCTGATGGCTAGAGATGTTGAACATTTTTTTCAAGTGCCTTTCAGCCATTTGCAATTCTTCTGCTGAGAATTCCCTTTTTAATTCTGAACTCCAGTTTTTAATTGTGTTATTTAGGATTTTAAGCTCTAGTTTGTTGAGTTCTTTATATATTTTAGAGATCAGTACAGTATTATGAAAATTTTAAAAAATTTAAATGATGAACATCCATCCATAGGCCAATTTATGTGACTTCATAGGCATAGTGTATAACTCATAAACAATTATAATTTCTAAGATATGACTCATATAAGTCTCAATAAAAAATGAAAAAGTTAACAAAAATGTAAAAGAGATAGTACCTCTTGAAGGTAATTCATCAATAACACATCAATAACATTATTTCAATGAAATGAGGGAAGCATGCTATTTTATGAGAATGGATCTTTCTGACCAGTACAAGAGGCTGCATGGAAGTGAATGCTAAATGTGAAAAATATTCCAGTCAAGGTTTTATTTTGTAGATTACAATGATAGAAACGGACATTTAGATATTAATTTGAGGCTTTATAAATATAAAACTTTGTAAAATAGGCTTTATATACAGATGGATATGTAGCAAAAATGAACACAGGCAAATATGTCACAGTCAAAAATTATTGTGTCAGCCCAGAGTAGTTACTTTCCTTTTTAGGAACCAAATGTAGAGAAGAATTGACTTAAGTGAGAAACCATTATTTTTCCAGTCACCAGTTGAGGGGTAGATGCAGTTAGCATGGAAGGTACGATGACAAATGACTTCTCTGATGTTAGGAATAGGTGGCTTGACTACTCACATTTCTGTGGGTTAGGAAGGATGACCACAGTGCAAATTAAAAGACCTTTTCTTCCCCCAGTGACCCTGCTACATGTACTTTCTAAAGTTTCTCCAACCTCAGCTCAGGACCAAATGTTCAAGCACATAATCCTGTGCACATTTTACATAAGGGATACAGTATAGCCTAACACTAAACTACTGTAGGGTTAACAGAAACACATTGAAAATGATATTATTGTTTCTTTTAGGGAGATATATAAATTTTGTTTTAATACAAATTATTACTTCTGAAATCCAAGGTTACTTTTCAACACACATATACATGAATAAATTTTAATATTAAAGAAAAAATACATTAGTGAACCAAAGACAGTGTTAACAAAAAAGTGATTATCTACTGCTAGAGTAGACATGTTGTTTCCTCCCTCTTATTCATTTTCTGACAAGTTTACCTATCCCTTGAGTTAATTCTGCAAAAATGAGAGGTTTCTGCAAACCTCTTTCACATGGACGCTCAGAAATATAATTTCATTTTAATCTATCATTGTGATTATGAGTTACAGACAAGAGCTTTTACTTGTTTATAAATCAATACTGTTTACAGAAAAGTAGTGTTAAGTTTAGAACTCTCTGATTAGTTTTATGGCCTTTTTGTATAATGGTGTAGTAACTTGGTCAGATAACTCTCCAAATATTGGCAGCTCACATATGAAATGGAGACTTCCAACTTCATATGTAGCACAATGTGTATCCCAAGGAATCTTTTTTACATTTTGGTACCTTTATTTTTTTCTCTCAAGAGGATTTTATTTATTTATTCTTACATTTTTGTCTTTGCTTTGAGCAAAGGTCCACCTACATTGGCCCAGCTGCTCTTGAGCTTGTGAATCTTCTGCTTCAAAAATTGAAACTTTAGATATAAGAAGTAAACTCTAGAGAGTGTTGAATGATTCTTGGTCCTACTGAAAAGAAAAAAAAAAATTGTCACTTCCATAATATTTGTGGAACCTGGAGTACAACTGAATCTATGTGCTTGATTCCTCTCTCTCTCTCTCTCTCTCTCTCTCTCTCCCTCTCTCTCTCTCTCTTTCTCTCTCTCTGTCTGTGTGTGTGTATGTGTGTGTGCTCTCTCTCTCTTTCTCTCTTTCTCTCTCTCTCTCTCTCTCTCTCTCTCTCTCTCTCTCTCTCTCTCTCTCTCTGTGTGTGTGTGTGTGTGTGTGTGTGTGTGTGTAAAACTAAACAATTCTTGTGGTTTATTAAGGAATTGCTCCCTAAAAAATTTAGCAAGGAGATGAGGAAGTAGTAAAGAAGAGAAGAATGCAAGCTATAATAAATCAAAAGCAAAGTCTTCAACATCATAACCTTGGTCAGTGTGTCCTCCCATGAAACTTTAGATAAACAGACTCTATCAAGAGTTAAAGATCTCATCTTTTGAAATCCTGTACAGTCCTTAGCTGAGGGCTTCCCTGGAACTTAAAAGGGAAATTGACTCCAAGGTTACTATTGAGAAATATGTCAATCATTATTGTATATATATGACTATAACCTTCTCTTTGGAGGTTAAAAGCTTTGGAACTGATGATGATTTTTTAAATTTTTCTTAATTTTTGAAATTATAATGTAGTTACTTCATTTTTTGCTTTAAATCTCTCCACATAATTCTCATTGATCTCTTTAAACTAGGATCCTATATTTTTATTAAACATTGTTTCATATATAATGTATATATGTATTTATAATGTATGTATTATATACATATATTATATAATGTATATACATATATGTTCCTATATACAGAGGTAAAATATATTCAGTCTCTATAATGTTATTTGTATTTATATTCTGAAGACTGACCATTTGATACTGATAGGAAATTATGTGCTCTTCCCCAGGCAGAACTATTTCTACCAATTACAGTATTCCCTAGTTAACTGTTCCACTTTGTGTATGTTGAGGCCTTGTGAGCTTTCCCCAGTCCTCTTTAGCTTCATAAGCAGAAATAGGACTTTTGGTTGTAAAAAGTAAGATACTTCAATGTACGTTGAATGGATTGGCAGTTTTTGTTCTTATTTTATTTAATGACCACCTCATACTCAAATAGGCATTTTTTTCCCTTGGATCCATCCCACAATAAGAATTGCTTACCCGTTATCACTCTAACAAATTTGACCCATGACAGTTTATGCAGGATAATAAGATTGTGTGACATTGAGTCATCTGTGTGTGGTTTTCTCCCAAGTGTGATTAAAGAAATGATTGCACGCCAAATGGGATGGCTTCTGACTGAGCCAGCTAATAGGAGAGATGTATTAAATTATTATTATCTGTTACTATCACCTTCTCTCAGGAAATAGAAAGGTCTTTGGGGATTATTCACAGTACTGTTTTAATAACTCTCCTATAGCTTGGCTGATGTGTGGTCATTAAAAAATTTATAGAGAGTGATTATAGTGGAAGTGGATTTTTTGAATAGATATGAGACTTACAAAATACTCTCTTTTCTTAAAAGATATTTTGAAAACCTTTTCAAAAGAGTAATTTGACACATAGGGTGTAGAAAATCAGCCAGTATTTCATCTATAAAGCCAAGAAAATAAATGATAAATGGGGACAGTAAGAGAAGAGTTGGGACAGATTTCTTTTCCTGGTGGCATTGATGTCCTTGTGTATAAGCCAGAGTCCTATGAAAATATAGAAGTCTCAAAAGGAATAAGTAAAAGCAAGAAAATTATGGACATCAGATCTAACAATTATGTAAATGAACACAGGACCTGAGTTGAGCAGTTTCAAATACTTAGTAATGGAATATTCAGAACTTGAGGTACAGATCAGTTATTAGCACTGAAACAGATACATTTGAAGCAGAGAAAGTTACTTTTCAGGTCATTACTTTGAAAAAAACTGCATTGGATTACATGATTTTCTGAGTAGTGATAAGAAAAAGGCAGCAGGCTGCGCTCATATAAACATTTTCTTGAATCTTTGTATTTTTGCTCTGACCCCTTCCAAACCTATAAACTTGCCAAGTTATTTTACCTCTTGATCTCTCCTTTTTCATTTGTAAAATGAAAATAAATGTAACTACATCATACAATTACTTTAATTATTGAATTAAATATTTACTAAACAGTGAAAAACAAGAAATGTTGCATAATAATGGTCTAATTATATTAATGTGAGCTATTGTAGACAGAATATTTGTATGTAAAAGGAGACATAGTTCAATAGTCCCTGAGGTTGGAAATAATCCTGACATTAAGTAATGCTAAGCTATTAACAGATGTGATGTAGCACATTTCCTAAAAATGACAAATGACAAGAGGAATAGTCACTAGATATCATTCATTCCCTTCTGGAAATCTGCTATTTTTCAAAACATAATTCAATCTATTCCAAAATTCTTAGATTCTTTACATGTTCATTAATAAATGTATTATTTTTTAGTTGGTAATTACCGAAAAACCAAGAAATTTCTTGTTGGAAGATTTTTAGTAAGGTTAATTTCCCCAGGCATAATTAAGTCCACAGTGTTTAAAGTATATAACTAAATTCATTTGTTTAAAGGGTATAACTGAATTTTATTGTATAGCTAACAATGTTGCAATGTCTTTGCTGCTGTGATTAAAAAGAAACAAAAACAAAAGCAAACACACAAAAATCCTGATTAAAGCAACTTAGGGAGAAAGGTTTAATACAAGGTCAGGGTAAGTATTATAGTGATGAAGTCAAGAGGATGAGAAAATGAAACCAGTGATTGTCTGACCTCTGTCATCTTGATTTCCCCATTTTGTACAACCAGGACTCCTTGCCAAGGAAACATTTCTGTCCAAAGTCAGAGTAGACGTCTCCTCATTGATTAATGTAACCAAGATAAACCTAGAGTCCTACATCCCAGATGATTCTAGATTCTGCCAGATTAACAAGAGTAACCATCACAGAAATGCTTCTTGGCTGCTGTAAAAGGCATCTAAAATGCATCTTTAGGTCCTTGTCACTCTAAGTTTGTAGTGTGAACTCCAAATAAATCAAACTGACTCCTCAAGGAAGAATATATTGAGACTATATCATTGACCTAAGTAAACCTCATAAGAATTTAATTATACTAACTCCTACAGAAAAATCAAAGTGGATTTTGTCAAAGGCCTTTTCAGCCTCTAAGGATAATCATGTGGTTTTTCTCCTTCAGTTTGTTATATAATGGATGACATTTATGGTTTTTCATATGATAAAACATCCCCCCTCCCCTTTTTTAAAGTACAACTCATCTCATCTAAGAAAGCAGAGATTGACTTTTTCACATTTTAGAGCACCTTCTATATGCATCATAGCACCTTGCTATGAGCCCTTTTCACAAGAACCGGTACTGCTTAAGCTTTCCAGCCCCTCATTCAGGTTGTTCTGGTCTGTTTGCTGAGAAATAGAATCTCCCATCACACAGTAAGGGGGTTGAGAATCATCTGAATTCTCAATGCCCTAGACTTATCCATATACCACCTACACTTATACTGTTATCCAATATGACCTTATGTTTAGTTTCTACTCAGATCAGTAAACATGAGTCCTTTATGTTTTATTCCATTTGACTTTAACAAACTTCAAGATTTCTTGGTAATGATAAAGCCAGAGAATTATGCTAGGCTTCATATCGATGCCATTTTATTAAAGACTCTCACCATTCCCTTAGTCCTCTAATACCAGAAGCTCATCCACACTGCAGAGTCATTTTGCTTGCTGTCTTCCAGATCCCTCCTGTACTGATTAGAATGTCCTGTGTGCAGACCTTTACATTGTTTTTCATAAGAGACACCCTCTGATTTCTTTTATTTATTTATTCATTTTTATAGAGTAAAGTTTTTTTTTTAATTTATGTATCCCTTGTTTCAACTCCCTTCTCTCTCCGTACACTTCCCAGTCAGCCTTCAGCCTCCCACCTCTTCATCCCCCATTCCCTACCCAGAAAGAGAAACAGGTCCCAAGGTCTATTAGCTCAGCATCCACTCCAGACAAGTCCAATTTCCTCATCCGAATATCAAGACTGCATTAGGTGTTCCTGTCTGGAGGGAATGTGCTCCCAGGTTCAAGCACAAAAACACAGTCTGAACACTCCCCTTGAGGCTGCACATTCTGCCCATATCAGTGGACAGTTGCCTATAGTTGGAGAGCCTAATTCCTTTTCTTGATGGTCTATTAATGTAATTAACTTGCCGTGATATATATATTAAGTAATATTTTTTATTTAAATATCACTTATAGAGAAGGGTTTTGTTTAAAGGGAGAAAATAGAGGGGGAAGCAACGTGCCGGAGAGTTTTTTAACCACCGGATCTGTCGTTGATCTAGGAACTGTGTCAGAGCCCGGCTTTTCTTCTTCTTCTTCTTCTTCTTCTTCTTCTTCTTCTTCTTCTTCTTCTTCTTCTTCTTCTTCTTCTTCTTCTTCTTCTTCTTCTTAATGGTTTTCTTTTTTTTCTTTATTTATTTTGC
>PVIH01002047.1:167198-205787 GCA_004025045.1 Sigmodon hispidus
ATGCAAATAAGATTGCTACACATATATTTACTTTGTGTTCAGCTTTCCCTCTGAATTTTTTTTTCCATCCCTGTATATCCTTATTCAAGGTCCCTTCCCCCTCCCACCACATCAGGTCATTTTACTTCTCCGCAACTCCCCATCCCCTCCCTGGGCAGGGAGCAGACAGTCCTATGGTCCCACTGACCCAATAATGCTTCGATCAGTCTCCACTCCTGGCCAAATCCAGTTTTGTCCCCCCTCCCTCAAGAGTGAGTCAGGTGTTCCTACAGTTGGAGTGGGGTCCGAAGGGTCAGTTCAGGGTGTTTCTGATCCCAAGCTGTTCAGTGGTTGTGGTTTGCCGCTTGGGCTTTTTCTTTTGCCACTTTTATTTGGGGGCTTTATTTTTGACGCTCTTTTTAGTTGACCACGCCCCGCTCAGCTCTAACACTCTGATGCAATCAGTTCACATGTATAGCTTTTGATTTCCCGCTACAATGGTCCCCAGGTGGCAGTTCTTGATTCAGTGAGCTCCACAGAGCTCCAGCCAGTCATCACTGAGGGAATTTTTTTTCATAGTCTCAATCCCTTGCTCGTATAGAGTCTCCTCCCCCTCTATCAGCTGGACCAGGGACTCAGCCCAGTGCTCAGCCACATATCCCTGTCTCTACCTCTATTCATTATTGAATGTAAGTTCTGTGCTGGCACTATGATTCCCCTATAATCATTTGATTATAGGGGAAGTCCTGTTTAGATAAGACCTTCACTGTTGCTTGGAGACCTAGCCAGGGGCATCCTGTGAGTTCTTGGAGGTTTCCCTAACACCCTGTCTTTTTCCAACCCCACATTGGCTTCCTTTAGTAAGATTTCCATCTCTATTTTTTGTCTTCCTCCTTGTTGTTCCTCTCATTCAGCCATCACCTCTCATGATTTGTTTCCACTTCTTCTTAGTTGCAACCCCTTATGCTCCCAATTAGCTAAGGAGATAGATCTTCTTTATTTTTTCTTCCTAGCAGACTCTCTGGATGTCTCTCTTAAGTTCCTTCAGATCCCAAGCTATTCAGGGGTTGTGGTTTGCAGCTTGGATCGTCTTTACTTTTTGTTTAAAGTCTACTAATGAGTGAGTACATCCCCTGCTTATAATTCTAGGTTTGTGATACCTCACTAAGAAGGATATTCTCCAAATTTATTCATTTGCCTGTGAATTTTAGGATATCATTTTTTATTACTGCTGAGTAGTACTCCATTGTGTAGATGTACCACAGTTTGTTAATCCATTCTTCAGGTGAGGGACATCTAGGTTGTTTCCAGTTTCTTACTATTACAAACAATGTTGATATGAACATAACTGAGCTAATGCTTTTGGGCTGTGAATGTAAGCCTTTAGGGTATATGCCCAATAGTGCTATTGCTGGATCTTTGGGGAGATTGATTCCCAGTTGTCTGAGAAACCGTCATACTACTTTCCAGAGTGGCTGAAACCAACCCACCAACCAACCAACAATAGAGGAGTGTTCCCCTTGTTTCACAACCTCTGCAGCATAGGCTGTCATCTGTGTCTTTTATCTTAGTCAATCTGTCAAGTGTAAGGTGGTATTTCAAAGTTGTTTTGATTTGCATTTCTCTGATGGCTAAAGACGTTGAGTATTTTTTCATGTGCCTTTCAGACATTTGTAATTCTTCTGCTGAGAATTCCCTGTTCAGTTCTGAACCTTATTTTTTAAATGGGTTATTTAAGATTTTGGGCTCTAGTTTTATGAGTTCTCTATATATTTTAGAGATCAGTCCTCTATCACTTGTGGGGTTGGTGAAAATCTAACCCTAACCCATTCTGTAAGCTGTTGTTTTGTCATATGGACTGTATACTTGGCCTTACAGAAACTTCTCACTTTCAGGAATTTCCACTTATTGGTTGTTGTTCTTAGTGTTGGTGCTACTGGTGTTATATTTTGGAAGCGGCCACCTGTGCCACTGCATTGGAGGGTATTTCCCACTTCCTTTTCTATCAAGTTCAATTTATCTGGGTTTATGTTGAAGTCTTTGATCTACTGGGATTTGAGTTTTGTGCAGGGTGATAGGCTTGGATCTATTTGCATTTTTCTACACATTACCATCCAGTTATGCCAGCACCATTTGTTGAAGATACTATCCTTTTTCCATTGAATATTTTTTGATCTCTTTGTCAAAAATCAGTATTGATACGTGTATGGGTTATTATCAGGGACTTTGATTCAATTCCATTAATGCACAAGTCTGTTTTTATGTCAGTACCAGGCTGTTTTTATTACTGTAGCTCTATAGTATAGCTTAAATTCGGGAATGGCGATGACTCCTGAGGTTCTATTGTTGAGCAAAATTGTTTTGGCAATCCTGGCTTTCCTGTTATTCCAAATGACTTTGATTGTTGTTCTTTCAAGGTCTGTAAAAATTGTGCTCACTTCTATCAGTACCACCTATGGCTTCTCTTCCTTGCTGTAATTTAACTGGCATGTACTTAAGTGTGATTGTGTACAATAATTATTAATTGGTTCGTTTTACTCTGCCTTGCTGTTATAAAAACAATATTGTAGTTTTATTAAGTTCATTTTTTCTTTTCACTTTTCACAAATGAGATTCTTGCTTCAATATCATCATTACACAAAATACTTTGTTTTTATTCTCCAGAGATGCTTAATTCTATTGATTGAAATTAACAATAAAAAGCAGACCAAGTAGCTCAAGCCTAGAAGTTGAGGAAAGTAAAAGGTCAATGTCAGTGAGGGTCGCAAAGTGATTTAAGGCCTAGTTGGAGAACTTACTGAGATACTGTATCTATATGGACAGTGCTAATGGGTCTTAATGCATTATTTAAAAAATTATAAAAGAAGTAGAGGGCATGAAGTTGGGAAAGGACCATGATGAAGGATTGACATCATCTCTGAGTAGTTGTAGAGAGAAATTGAGTGTGAATGTGATCATATTTTATAGCTGGCATGTTTGAAATCCTCAAAGAATATGTAAATATGAAGGGAAAATAAAAGTATTAGTGATATTGCACAAGTGTGAAGCATCTGCCACCATGTATGAGGTCCTAGATACAACCCCCAAGATGCAAAAAAAAAAAAAAAAAAAAACTGCCAAGGACTAGCATATACCGTTCAGACACTACTTCTTGCTAGTATTTGATCTGATCCATCAATCTCTATACTTACCTCTTCATTTTCAGATCAACACCCACAGTAGCTTACTTCTTTGTGTTAGGTGCTTCTGCTTCCATTATACTAAGAACAGAGAAACTCATGTCCTTACACACTACTGACTATCAAAATTGTTTATCTAAAAGTTTTTAAGTAACTCACCAAAGCACAGATACAATTCATTTAAAGTATGATAACAAGTGATGATTGTTTTAGTAAAATAAAACATTAATCATTGAGGCACTGTCAGTTGTTCTGAGTACTAAAAAATAAATTGAGGCTAGGCTTTGAAAACCAAATGATCATTTTAGTGCATATTTATATTCTCTCTTGAACAAAACGAACCACACTTGAAGCCTGTAATTTTCAAGATGGCTATCAAAATGACTGGGATAACAGGCCAGGGCAGGAATGATTGCTAAAATAAAGTAAGATTTCTTCGATATTCATGTGGGTATTTTTCTTTAGGAACATTTTCTATTTTTTTCTTTTGTGCACAGTATATCCCATTGCTCAAAATATAATTATTAAAAGTTAATTTATGAAACTTCTGTACAAACCTTATGTGTAGAATTACTAATACTATTTGTGTTGATACCATAATAACAGTAAATACTTAATACAAATTCACCTTGATAATGTTCTTTTACTTTTCAAATATCATACAGTGAAAAGCAGTCTATAAATTCTGAATGTCAGCTAAGCTTGAACATCTATACCATGTGTTATGTGAAGACAAAAAAGGCAGAGCTCACAAGATTGCTGTTAAATAAACATGGAAATCCTGGCTGATGCTCCAAAGTCCAAGTCTGCTTAACCTAAACAAGTTTCTATTAGCAAAGAATGGTGTGAGCAAAATATTAAGAATAATATTAAAATTCTAGATATTAGCTAAGTTACACAAGCTTAAATAAAACCAATAGTTCTGTTGAATATTATTAAGCATGAGACAAATAAAATTCACTCAAATAATCATAATGAAAATATACATATGAATAACATAATAGAGACTGAGCAAGTTGTATTTATGTAGCTTAGAGTGTGTGTGTTTAACCACATTTACATGGTGGGGGAGGCTATTATTTTTAAATAAGGAAGGGTGTATGAGAGGATTTGAAGGGAATGGAAAAATAATTTAATTATGTTTTAGTATCAAATATTAAAATAAATACATTTTAAAGGTCTAGTTCAACTTGACACCACTTGAAGTCACATGAAGAAAAAATATCATCTACAGGATTTCCCAGATCTGACTTTACTGAGGGCATGCCTGTGGAAGACTGTCTTGATTATTAGTACATATAGCTGGAACTACTCACTGTGGGTTGTACCATCCACTCAGTAGGTGGTCCTTGACCATATAAGAAAGCTGCCTCAAATCAGCTAGCAATCAGTATCTTCCACAACTGCTGCTATTCTTCTGTAGCTAAGAAGCAAATATTTTGGTTGCGAGGAAAACAGTACATGGAAAAGCAACCACTTTTGCCTTGCATGAGTCCTTACTATCCCTGACTTTTCTCAATGATGGAATATAACCTACAAGCTGAAATAAAGCCTTTCTCCCTAAGTTGCTTTTGGTTGTGGTATTTACATCAACAACAGATAAAACTGTATCATATAAAATGATTCAAAATGATGAAATAAATTAATGTGTGTGTGTAAATGCCTGATTTGCACAAGGCAAAATTTAAAACTGTAGTCAGTTAATTTCTATCCCAGTTTTGTTTCTGAAGCCTCATGCAGATCACAGGTGTCCATGCCTACACTATTATACTGAGAAACTTCATGTTCACACAAAATTCACGCTTTCTAATTTTTCCTGTCTTAGTGGATAGCATGCTGTTGTGGCTAACCGACTCATTAAGGTCAGCCATTCTTCTTGCCACCTTTAAAAATCACATTCTTAGAAGAATTACACAATCAAGTCAGACACTGTGGGCAGATTTAATTAACTAAATGTCAGAGACCATAGTTGTTACAAGTGACAGAGAGGAAAACACAGTGTAGGACACAACCTTGAAACACTTGTTATTTGTGTGGAGTGTTCTTAAAGAACTGTTCACTGACTGTACCACTTGGTCTCAGGAACAGGTGCAGAGAACACAAATATAAATAAAAATACTAATTTTTGGTGTAATTATCCTTGTTGGATTCACATGAAAAGAAAAGATATGAGACATTGTTCATTTTGTTTTCTATCAGATACTAATTTGAGTATTTAGCAGACCCATGCTCACAAGGATTTCTATAAACTTGAGTTTATTTATAAGTTATTTATTATCTATTAACATTTATTTATTTATTATTTGTATAACTCTAACCAGTGTTTACATACTGAGACCACATAGATAGAGTGGATTACACTACAAAGTATTAAAGACCTCTATTTTGTCAAATAAAACATGGTCACTTAGAACTGAGATGTTATCAGAACAAAGCGTAAATCAATGGAGTAATTTTAGATTACTAAGCTCACCTTGATATGGTGAGACACATCTACATTTTTGTCCCATTTTACTTGCTTCATTGCCATGGGCAACCACTTACTAACAATAGCCAGTGATTTCTATGAAGCATGACACAGGTCTCAGATCATGTCTGTCCCAGCTATCCATATGTATTGAAAGGAATGACCAGTATTTTCCTGACTCAGACTTGAATTTTATTAAGTTATGTCAGTTGTATGACACTTTGCCATGGCTTTTCAAACTTTTGATTCTTCTGAATATCTAGAGTCTTTTGCTGCCACCAACAGACTGGAACAATGTGCTTTGCTCAAAACCTGGGCTTGCAACATCAAAAATTTCCTGCTACTGAATCCCAGCCCTCTTCATTGTAACTAAAGTTAGAGCATCACAGACGTAACACTTATCCACATTCCTATTGTGTGACTGGATTATTTCAATACTATTTCCACCAGAGAGTCATTTTTAAAAACTTTTAAAATAGACATTTTATTACCATTTTTTTTATTTACCTGGACTTTCCCCATAGTATTAAAACAAATGCCTTTAAAATAACAGAATAGATTATAATTTTCTTTTTGATCTATACTCAATAACACAATTAGGGTACATAATTTATTCTTATCTCTGCTATTTCTGACTCATTTCATACCAACTAAGAATTTCTGTGGACTGTAAAAAAAGACTGTACTAAGTTTTAAATAATCCTTGTCATTGTCTTCTGCAATGTTAGATATTAAGGATTTAAAGAATAACCCTTCCTAAAGAGTTGGTTAACCAGAAAGCATATCTAGTGTTTCAAGTTCCCTTTGTTCCAACAAATTCATTAATTCTTTATCAACTAAGACACTTGGAAATCTTGAAACTAGAATGATACTTGTCTGCTGCCTTCTAATATTATTTAGTTGTAATAATAATGAATAAAATTTTATAGTATTGATCTAAGTGATATCTGAACATCCTTATTAATCCATCTCTCTATAGCCTATTATATATCTATCTATTTATATATTTATTTATCTCTATCTCTTCAGTCCACAGGCACAAACAAGAAAAAGCAAAACCCAACTTAAGCACATGCATTTGAAGACATTGAGCCATGGAGATTATGAAACTTGTACAAGCTCATCAATCCTTAGTGCAAGCCTTGGCACAAAGGCTGCTATTTCATTATAATATGTTACTCATCTACATCAGACTCAGGATAAATTTAAAACACATACAAACTTCTCTACTTTCAAATGAACAATTCGCTCTTGATCATAAGTACAAAATCCCATAAAATTTGCAGGCCAGTCTCACAAAATAATTTCTGTATCATCTCATTTGAATAAAAGAGCCTGTTTATTATTCATACTACAAAAAATATTTAAGTCAAGATTTTGAGGAATCCATAAAATGACAGTTTACTTAATATTTTTTATTATTATTATGAAAAAAGTCATATTTTATTTAATCCATGTATCTCCTTGTTCAGGCTCCCTTCACCCTCCTGTTCCTCCCAGTCACTCACTCTTCTCTCCATCAGTTTATCTCCTCCCCACCAAGAGTAGGAGGTCCCAAGGTCACAAGGTGGCTTAGTTCAACATCCACTCCAGGCAGATCCACTTTCCTTACCCACCACATCAAGACTGAGTCAGGTGTTCCTCTGGAGGGACTGGGCTCCAAGGTGCCAGTCCAAGGTGTTTCATATCCCCAGCTGTTCAGTGATTGTGTTTTGCAGGTTGGACATGCTTAGCTGAGTGAGTACAACCCCTGTTTATCTTTCTGAGTTTTTGAGACCTCACTCAGGAGGATATTTTTCAAAGCCATCCATTTACTTGCAAATTTTAAGATATCATTTTTTTTCTTACTGATGAGTACTTCTCTATTGTGTAGATGTATCATAGTGTATTAATCCATTCTTCAGTTGAGGGGCATCTAGGTTGTTTCCAGTTTCTTACTATTACAAACAATGCTGCTATGAACATAGTTGAGCTAATGCCTTTGGAGTGCAAATGTGCATCTTTAGGGTATATGCCTAATAGTGGTATTGCTGGATCTTTTGGGGAGATTGATTCCCACTTGTGTGAGAAATCGCCATACTGCATTCCAGAGTGGCTGAACCAGTTTACACTCCCACCAACAATGGAGGAATGTTCCCCTTGCTCTGCAACCTCTGCAGCATAGGCTGTCATCTGTGTCTTTTATCTTAGCCACTCTGACAGGTGTAAGGTGATATCTCAAAGTTGTTTTGATTTGCATTTCTCTGACGGTTAAAGGTGATGAGCACTTTTTCAAGTGCCTTTCAGCCGTTTGTAATTCTTCTGCTGAGAATTCCCTTTTTAGTTCTGAGCTGTATTTTTTGATTTGGTTATTCAAGGTTTGGGCTCAGTCCTCTGTCATTTGTAGGGTTGTTGAAAATCTTTTCCCATTTTGTAGGCTATTGTTTTGTATTATTGACTGTGTCCTTGGCTTCGCAGAAGCTTCTCAGTTTCAGGAGGTCCTACTTATTGATTGTTATCCTTAGTATCTGTGCTACTGGTGTTATAGTTAAGAAGTGGTCACTTGTGCCAATGCATTGGAGGGTATTTCTCACTTTCTTTTCTATCAGGTTCAGTGTGGCTGGATTTATGTTGAGGTCTTTGATCCACTTGGATTTGAGTTTTGTGCAGGGTGATAGGCTTGGATCTATTTGCATTTCTACACACTACCATCTAGTTATGCCAACACCACTTGATAAAGATACTATCTTTTTTCCACTGAGTATTTTGGGCCTCTTTGTCAAAGATCAGGTATTCATAAGTTTTTGGGTTTATGTCCGGATCTTCAGTTCAATTCCATTGATCCACAAGTCTGTTTTTATGTCAGTAGCAGGCTGTTTTTATTACTGAGCTCTATAGCATAACTTGAGGTCAGGGATGGTAATGTCTCTTGAGGTTCTTTTGTTGATCAAAATTCTTTTGGCAATCCTGGCTTTCCTGTTATTCCAAATGAAGTTGAATATTGTTCTTTCAAGGTCTGTAAAAATTGTGTTGGGATTTTGATGGGAAGTGCATTGAATCTGTAAATTGCTTTTGGTAGAATTGTCATTTTTACTGTGTTGATCTTACCTATCCAGGAACATTAGAGATCTTTCCATTTTCTGATATCCTCTTCAATTTCTTTCTTCAGTGATCTAAGTTTTTGTCAAATAGATCTGTTACTTCTTTGGTTATAGTTACTCCAAGGTATTTAATGCTATTTGCAGCTATTATAAGGAGTGTTGTTTCCCTTATTTCTTTTTCAGCCCTTTTTTCTTTAGTGTATAGGAGGGCTTTAAGAAAATTTTAATGATCTTTAGAAAGCAAAACTCTGATTATCAAGTTATTTAATATTAATATTGATTCAGATTAAAGAATGGTGAACTAAAAATGTGGTTTATTAGACTGCTCTTATTTAATAAATAAAACATGCTAGTCTCTGTGTTTATGTTTATATGGCTCATGTATATGCAAATTTAGTGTAAGCATGTGCACATGCTTGCAGATGCCAAAGAAAATAGCAAATGTTTTTCCTCAGGTGTTATCTACTTTGTATTTTGGAAACAGGATTTGTCAATGGTATGGAACTTGCTGATTCAGCAGGCTGGCTGCCCAGCAACACCCAGGTCTCTAACTATCTCTGCCTCCCTAGAACTGGGATTTTAAGAACTTGTCACATTGTTTAGTTTTTTGTTTCCCTGTTTTTATTTTTATTGAGATTCAGGGAATCAAATGTGAGTCTTTATGTTTGTATGACAAGCACTTTTCTGGCTGAACTATACATATAGCCCCATTGTTTTTCCTTAAATACCCAATAATCCTATGAATATTCTTCCTTAAATTACTTTATTGACTTATACTTTATTCTAATAACATCTCAGTTCTAAGTGACCATGTTTTACTTGACAAATTAGAGGTCTTTAATACTTTGCAGTGTAATCCACTCTATGTGGTCTCAGTATGTAAGCACTGGTTAGAGGTATACAAATAATAAATAAATAAATGTTAATAGATAACTTATAAATAACTTATAAATAAACTCAAGTTTATAGAAATCCTTATGAGCATGGGTCTGCTAAATACATTGGGAACTCTTCATAATGAGCATAGTTGAAAGTAAATGCTTTTCTTGCTACTGTGAAGAAAAACTTAACTAATTTGAATAATTTGTGAATTGTGTAATAAATCTTCAAGATTGCGTTAGGCAAAACATATGAGGTGGCTTCTACTGCAACCTGATTTGTAAGTGATAATGTAAATTTTTTTCCATATGAGAGTTATGAAATGTTGCTTAAAAGTATCAAACTAATAGGTACTGACGAAAAACATTTGTTGTACATTATCAAATTATGATAATAATCCAATTTGCTTTATATATGGCAAATCATACTTATTATTACAAATCTGTGTAGCAAAATGGCTGTTCATAATTTGAAATGCTGTCCCATCTAAATGTAGCTTGTATACTGGGTTTTATTCAGAATATGCATGGATAAATTGCTTTGAAAAATTTGTCAATATATAGAACAAAATTGAACAGATGTACCACTCAAGCACCATGAAAATATTAAGTGGAACTTATATTTCCAGGGATACTCTAGCAGTCTTGCTAAGAGGACTTCAATTGTAAAGACACTGTTTCATTTTTTCCTGTTTATGTATTCACATGTTGAACTGAACTGTGTGCCTCCAACAATATCCAATTAAAGCCTAGGCCCCAAGTGCCTCCTGAGTGATATCATAGAAAACTCAGATCTGATGACAAAAGATGCCATTATTTAAGCTGATCTCATACTGGATTAGGTGGACCCCCAATCAAGCATAATTAGTGCTTCAGAAATAAGTCAACACTACACAACTAAATTAGAAAGCAGGACTGTCAAATGATAATGATGCTAATTGATAATACACTGGAAGACAGGCAACTTGGACTTGCTATAAAACCACTGTAAGAGAAGAAAGGATTTTCTTAGAGGTAGCAGAGGGAACTTGTCTCTGTTGACCTGATTTATTTCTTTAGCCTACATAGATGTGAATCCATTTATTCCTATTGTTCTAACAGGTAGTATAGATATTTTGTTACAGAAATTGTCTAGAACCAAAAAAATGGCAAAGAGAAATGCTATTAATATGGATGAAATTTAAGTATTTGGAATTGATGAGACTTCCCTATGGCTAGTAAATTAATCAATAGGATAAATAACTTTGTATACTAACTTCTTACAGTTTCCAAAATGTTTAAGAAATTGAAACCACCTCTTTATAGCTCATTCAAGTTAGGTATATGATATGCCTTTGCAGCAAAGGAATAAGACAAAAGAAAAGAGGCACTGTGTAAGTTCATGGTCACATTTAGCTCTACTATATTCTTCCTAGTTGACTTTATAAAAGGTATAAATGGAATCCATCACTCTGATAATATCAACATAAAAATTTATTGAGGGTGATACAGTCCAGAAGAAATATTTTCTCTCACTGATAAATAAAATTAACCAACTTTCTTCTCAGTTCTGAAAATTAATTTTATATTATTTATCCCTGTATCATATGCTTGACATCAGAAGTTAAATACTGTATATATCTTGATAGGCTCATACTCAAAAGAGAAAGAGTTCACTATGTCTCTCATGTCATGTTATTAAAATAGAAGATAAGATTTTCAGAAGTCAGCAAAATGTCTGTAGTAGTCAGTCCCAGAGATATGAAGTCACAATGAAGGGAATTAGGACGCAATAATAAATATCTAAGTTTCTGTGATATTGACATAAGAGAATATATAGAATAAACTCATAGAAGATACATTTTAGTCTGCTAATGGACACACACATATACAATAATTATATGTATATTGAGAGAGAAAGAGAGTCTAATAGCTCTTTTAGTTAAAGTGACCTCTAAAGCAGACCTTCTGCAAACAAATTTTGTGGGTATAGCTTCTATTGGAATGTAATCTAAGGACACAATCATATGCAGTTCAAAAGTAATAAGAGGTAGGGATAGCTGATATTGAGTGCATAACCCTGCAAGAGAAATCCATGAAGAATGGAGAACCACAAATTTTGGGCTCAGTCACTAAGCTTAAGGTTATTGAATTGAGCATACATGAGAGGTGAAAGTAGTGATGTCCCAGCTCCTGGAAGGCATTACCCAGTGCTTCTTATGTGATGATGAGAAGCATGAAATCAAGAGCAGGTATTCATCAGACCTTGTAATCACAGCTCTGATGCTCTGGTGACAGGTGAGCATCCTCAATACCTGTTCTAAGGATTTCAACACTCAAAAGCTTATTAATTAGATGCTTTTGATGAAATTTAACTGCTAAAGCCAAATACTTTAAGTCAGTACATTGAAGTATAACTATATTACTAGGTTTACAGACAGCTTGAAAAGTTTAATATACAAACCTATAAACAGGCCAATTTAGGTGCTGGCTCTGAGCAAAATATAGAAAATAGTCTAAATCTAAAAATTATGTAAATTCAGAGTTGTACCTACAATTATATTTAATTTTAATAATTTCCTGCCAATGTAAATTATTCTTTTCAAATCTCTTCATATATCTCTGCCATCTGACTTTACTAGTTCTGTTGGATTTTCAATCTGAAAGTTACTAGATTTGGAAAGTAGCTTAGAATAAATGTTTTGAGATATAGTTTTATATCTTCATTGATGTTCAACATGATCAGAATAGAAAGTGAATATCAAGTAGGGATTCCTCATGAACTCTGGACATGAAGCCTATGCTTTTCTTATACATATGGCTAATCCTATAACATTACTGAGTATGTTTGTGATCTTTGCCATTCTGAACATCCCAATGAGCTGCTTGTTTTTGGTTGAAATTAAATTTATAAATGTATTTATGACTGTTATCAATGTTGTAACCAAATGTCTGAAACAAACAACAGAAAAAAATGAAAGAATTAAAAAATAAAGTATACATATATATGTATATATAATATTTAGTTGGGGCTTGTTTACAGTTCAAAGTTTAGTTCGTTATCACCATGGCAAGAAGCATGGAGGCATGCAGGCAGATGTGTAGAGGTTTGTAATCAGTTTCATCCAGATGGTAGAAGTGAAGAAGTTCCTTTCCTGATTAACAGAGCTCTTTACAAGTGTTTGGACCAAGGAGTTTCATTAGTGTTAGTGATTAGTATAACCTCACAGATCACTCATGGAGACCTGTTTTCCAATGAAAAGTTCAACATATTCCAACAGCCACCTGCCAACTGAGAATCAAGTGGAAACATGATCATTAGGGGCAACATTATACATTCAAATAATTGCAAAAAGCATTTGCCATTTATGGCATTATCTCTTACAAAGAAAGTTCTCTTGGGGTCTCTGTTCTTTCCTGATATAATTATCTTCCATACTTTCCCTCTTTTCGCAAGCCCCATCCCCTAAACAAATCAAAAGAATGTACAGAATGTTCCATGAATTCTTGCCTGGCATTTAGAAATAATAAAATATAATGGAACATATCTCACTTAAATTTTTTTAGAGACTATAATTGAGGGGAAAAGGCAAAAATTAAATTAACCTACATCTTGAAAACACACTGTGACTTCTGTACACACCACACCCTCTCCTGTGGCAGTTTTAGTAGTAGGGTTCCAATTCACTTAGGAAAGTGACTGGCACTAAAATGGTGGTCAACAATTATTGATTCAAGAAAAAATCTAAGCAAAAAAATGTGCACCAAAGCAATAATTCAATATAACAAATTTTATTACTTTATTTACTTATTTATTTACTCATTTAATTCATGTTTTTCTTGTTCATTCATCTATCTGGGACAAGATCTTACTCTGTAGCCAAGGCTGACCTGCAGGCTGGTTTCAAATATATGAGTGTCCATTTCTTCTACTTTCCCACAAGGGCTAGAGTTATAGGAATAGTTTGACTGTTTTTTAAATGGTGGAAAATTTTGTTCAAACTGCTCATGATTCAGCAACAGGAAAATAAGCAATAACAGAAAAAGTGGTATTTTCAGCACAGAAATTATATGTGTTGAGTGATAACATTGGTAGGAAAGAAAGTTGTGAGAATAAACATTTGATGAAGTTCATCCTGTAGGGAAATGTTGCATATAGAAGATTAATTACACTGTGTGGCAGTGTGCAGAAACTAAAATTGGGTGTGTAAGGGTTGTGGTTGAGGGACTTCTGTGACGGGAAGAAGAACTATTCAAGTAACTTAATAAATTAGTAATCAAATGGCTACAAAGATCAACTATTCAACTTGGGCTCACGTATAAAAGGCCAGAGAATGGCGGCTCACAGAGGCTGCACATGGCACATTAACATGTTGACCCTATTTGGGGTCTAATTTAGCTATCCTGTTAGAGCAATTAGAGTTCTCACAGTTCACTATACTCACCAATGTGCCACTGGACCCTAACTCATCAGTGCACAATGTATTGTGATTTCAATCATTTACAGCAAATGAAAGAGGAGTGATGTTTATCTATAATCCAGTGCAAACCTAGGCAACAATAACTTTTTAAAAAAAAAATCTCCATTTAATGGATAAAAAAACCTGCCAGGTATGATGAACTTGCCTGTGAGTCTAGCCCTTTGAAGGCTAAAGCAAGAAGACCATGAGTTGGAGGCAGTCTGGGCTACATGGTATGGCCTTGTTCCAAAAACAGTCAAACAGTAACCATTTTGTCATCCTATGGGATAAATATTTTTCTCATATATTAAACCATTTCCCTACCCTTATTTTAATTAAAAAATGAATAAATTAATTAATTAAATAGGTGAACTTTTCTGAGACATATTACAATGCATATGACATTCTCAAGAAAAGTATTATTATTTACTTTTTCAACTCTAATAATGCCTTCAATTTGTCAGTAGTATGTAAGGCAGCTTAGAAGAGGCACTTAAGCATGTCAACAAGGCAGAGTGTATTCATACCCATTTAAAACTGTTCAAGGAATTAGCTCATAAAACAAAGGCGGCTGGTGGATTAAAGAATTAATTAAACTTTACAAACAGAGCTACAAGTGGATGTGAAATTGCTGTAAGCATGAAAAATAGTACCTTTGGCACTCAGTTGTGTCTAACAATATGAATAAACTCTTTGAAGTAAACTGGAGGGATTGATTTAACAATGAGGTGAGAACTCAGAGAAGAGGAGTTGTTGCTGAGATGAGTAGCTGGAATTACATAATGCAGTTCAAGGATGAATATTCAACAACAATCAGTACATACAGTCAATACTTGCAGTAATTTGGAAAAATGAAAGAGATTCAGCATTAAAAAATGTACTTGAAATTTTAGCAAATATGTTTTCATATAATTTAGAAGTGTGTGTCCTAAATACAAATAATTTGTGCACGGTCCAAATGAGTGAATAGAACAAAATCATAGCAGCAAAGCAATGTTGAAACTGACCCTTCAAACCCCAGTCCAACTATAGGAACACCTGACTCACTCTTGAGGGAGGGGGGAAAGAAATGGATTTGGCCAGAAGTGGAGACTGATCTAAGCATTATTGGGTCAGTGGGACCATAGGACTGTCTGCTCCCTGCCCACGGAGGGGATGGGGAGTTGCAGAGAAGAAAAATGACCAGATGTGTTGGGAGGGGGAAGAGACCTTGAATAAGGATATACAGGGAAAGCTGAACACAAAGAAAATATATGTGTAGCAATCTTATTTGTATTTCTACCCTTGATAAGCCCTGCTTATGATTCTTATCCTCTGTATAGTTATTGTTAACTCTTCCGCATTTTAAATTCTTTTTACTGTTTTTTTTTTGATAAATACAAAATAAAGAAGGAAAAACAAAAGGAAAAAACAAAAAGAAAGAAATTAAACAGGTGGAACAGCTTGCCAATGCAAGTCTGAATGCTGTGTCCAAAGGACTTTATTTCCCTGTAGTCCTGATAGAGGCTGTCTTAGCTTTAGAACAAGAAATGAATTTTAAGGCACCAAGTATGTTATTTATTCCTGAATATAGGCCTGGGAATGGTTTCGTTATTGTGGAGACTAAGTGAATTTAATACAGACAAGGAAACCAGAAAAAAAAAGAACAATTTAATTCATCTTTCTGTCTGCTAATATAGCAACAATTTCCTTTTGCCTCAAAATTGGCAACTTTACCAGAAAAGACAATTACTTTATTTGTTAAATACAGGTGGGCCTCATATTTTTTCTAATAAAGAAATTCTGTGAAATGCATATAGATTAAATGTTTTTAAATGTGCTATATGAGATTCCTTGCTTTAAAAATTTGGGTTGTGATTTCTTGTTTGTAAAAGTAAATGTCACTTTAGGATTAAATAACTGTTTTATGTTATTTTTAATTACTGTATATTGTAGTCTAATAAAACAAGTTAATATTTAAAAAAAAGAAAAGATTTGGTCAGGAGTTAGCACTTAGCACAATTAGATGGTCCTATACTTGAGACTAACATATAAGAACTCAAAACCCATTTTCTATTGTGATTATCTCTACACAAAAGAGACAATATTCAGAGAGACTTCTCTCTCTCTCTCTCTCTCTCTTTCTCTCTCTCTTTCTCTCTCTCTCTCTCTCTCTCTCTCTCTCTCTCTCTCTCTCTCTCACTCACACACACACACACACACACACTGGCTTTCGTCTTTCTGTAGAGATGCTTCTTGTGGAAGGATTCCATAAGTTAACATCCTTTAATCCCTCACTGGGAATGCTTTAATTATCATTGCTTTATATATCTGTTCACATATTCGTTCACTGGGACATAAAGATAATGTTCCCTCAGCTTTGGACTGGAAATATGATATGGGTTAAAGCCCCTAGGCAACCATTAGAAGTTTGGATATGTGAATCAGCAATTAGGAGATATGGAACACAAGTTTATGCCAGGTCAGACCCTCTCAAATTATTATAGTGACAGTGTATTAAAAGAGGAAAATAAAATATTCCCCCAATTCCCACTTCCACTGGCCTACATGATTTAGTTTTATTTAATATCCTCTAATTACTTGCTATAATTCATGCAACATAAAGTAACCAGGTAGTTGATATTACTATACTGTATAATATACAAATGATGGAGAAATGGTTCAGTGGGTAAGAGTGCATGCTGTGAAAACAAGAGGACCTGTGTTCAAATCTCCACCACCATATGTCAAAACCCACCATGGCAGTGTGCTCCTGTAACCCATATATTGGTGAGTAGATACAGCCTGAGAACTGATAGGCAGGTCAGCCTAGCCAAAACAGTGAGTTTTAGGTGCAGAGTCTGACTAAAAAATAACAAAGACAGTGACAGCAGAGGAAGACACTCAATATCATCATCTAGCTTCTAGTTGTGTGCTTATGAGCTTACAACATGTTTATACCCTGCAAACATACACACACGTACACACATGACAAATACAAATACACATCAACATAATATTAAAAAATATTGCTTTATTATTTTGTAATAAACTCTTGCCTCTAATGTATAACTACATGCCAGTTAATCTGCTACTTCTAGAACTAGATTCCTAGAATCCTAGCATTCAGAACACTGAGGCAGGAAGATTGCATACCTTCTTCCCTGCCATACTTTGCCCACCATGATGAACTATATCACTTTAAGCTTTGAGTCAAAATAAACCCTTTCCTTTCTAAGCTGCTTCTTTCAGTGTTCTCTCAGTACAAGAATAAAAGTAACCAATACATGAATTCTTAGAAGGAGGTGCAAGTCTGTACCAGCTTTAAAGCAGGAAGACTGGGTCCCAGGAGATGGAATTTTATGCCTAGTGCATGAAGAACAGCAAGAGAAGATCCCCTCCTAGTTTTTACAAGTTTATTAATGCACATATACTCTTACTTTATTTTTATAACTGTCACAGTTTCTCTCTGGGTTTTCTTGATCATTGAGTACAGAGAAAGAAACCTTCTCCCTTGAATCTAACTTCTTAATTAATTATGATCAAGAGAGATTCTTGAGATAAAGACCATGCTATCTGCAGGTATCAAAACACCACTGGGTGATGGGCAAAAGACTACTAGCAACTGGCAGAAATTTTGAAGTGTACAGTACAAAGCAGTAAATAAATATTTAAAAAGAGACTCTTTACTTCAAAAGAAATGAATTATATGGTCTCGATAACTACTTCAGCATAGTCTGTGGTTGCAAGTAAAGAGAACCCTTTCCATGGGACATTTAGTCCTCAAAGTAGCCCAAGACTTAGTGAGAACTCAAACAAAAACAATGTGACTTTGGAGGGACCTGGTAAGGCCTGAGCAGATGTTGAAAGGGGATTGTTTTAACCACCAACAGTTTTGGCTGCTTATCACTTTTGATTAAAAAAGTGACACTGGACTACATCCTAATCAGTGTGAGTGATGTGAATTTAAGGTGATAATAAATGTAAACACCATAGAATAACTCTTTGTTGTGCTAAGAAGACTCTTTTCTTTTTTTTTGAAACCCCAAAATTCCAAAGGCATTCAAGACCTAGCCTTATTTGGACTGTCTCAATTTAAAGATCTTAGTTTTATTTATGTACATCCAACATCAAGGATATGCATTCATTCATTCCAAAGTAGAAATACCCCTGCATTATTAGACATGGCAATCTTTGTCTTTTCATGAAGAAGAATATCTTCTAAGGGGGTTGTGATTCATAATACTCCTCCTGAGTAATCACTGCTACCACAGAGAAAATGTTTGCTGTCAAAGAAAACTAAGCACTCTGTACGTGTAAACAGCCAAGCTATCAAACCCAGAAACCCAAAAATTAGGGGTATGTATATAAAGGCTTTTCCTTTCTTATTAAGCGATTAGTCATAATACTATGAACTTTGATTTTATTTTTATTTTTGGTTTTTCTGTACCTTGCTTTTTTTTTGCATTAGGACAGTTAGATGTCTCAAGCCTAGGGAAGACAGTAAAGAAATGGCTATGCCACTAAGTTTAGGAAAGAAGCAAAGAGCTAGAGTTGAGTCTTCCCTTGACTCTTTCACTCCTCATTTTCTGCTTCCAGCATCATTGTCTTCCTGTGATTTTTAGAAGTGACCATTTCATAAGCTTCAGAAGTGAACTTCTGATATTTTTTCTGCCTGTCTATGGAGAAAGGATTGTTGATATTTGTTTTAGTTCTCTGATGACTTGTTAACTCCACAAAAGAATGTAGACTTCACAGGAAGAAGAAGTTATGCCCTGCTGTTACTGCAAAAATGACTTTCATCAGGTAGGTTATAAGGACTTCATAAGGAGTATCAAGGAAATTACTACTTTGAAGGTATATATTTCAAACACTCCCCAAGTGAAGTGAAAGAACCTAACAAAAAGTGAACATGAACTTCGACTACCATGTTGTCGAATGTTTCAAGTTCTTTATTACAATAAAATGATACAGCATTCTCAGGTGCCAAAAAATTAAAGTAAAAATAAATAAAAAACTAAAAGGAGATAGTAAAATAGAATATTTTATCTATATTTATATTTAAAGAAATGACTATTCAAGAATGGACACAGAGACTGTGTACTTGCATTACACATGCTTGATGGTGATAATGGTAATACATTCTGCGTCTAATTGTTACAGCTGTTTACTTACATGTGAACAAAAATATACAATTGTATAGGCAAAGACCTAAATATAAAGGGCTACCATGTGTCTGTTTGAAGTTCTCAGCAGGAGCATTTTTTGGTTTATTGGCCTTCAGGGATGTTCTTGGAAAGGGCTGAGATGTTATGGATGTTCAGCCTTATGTGGTCCTGTCATATTACCAAAACAATCAGATTACAGTCTCCTATTCCAATATCAGTTTATGATAAGTACATCCTGTTAAGGTTTGAGTTTAAAGTGTTCCATAAAGGCTGATGTGATAAAGGCTTGGTTGCCAACTAAGGGGCCTTGGAAAAGCTATGGGATCACAAGGACTCTAACCTCATCAACAGATACAGAGAAAAAAATTAAATAAGAGATGCAGGAAGAGAAATTTGTAATTTGTATCTTCAGTCAAGTTTTATTCACTCCCAGGCAGCTGCCAGAAATAATCCTCCTCTCAGTCCCACACCAGTTACCAAATCTCAAGCTCCCAAGTTAAACAATTATTACTCAAAGCCACTGAAATTTATGATCAAAAATTACTTTTACAAAAATCAATGGATACTGTCTATTCATAAACGAGAAAAGTTTTTTTATTCTAACAATATTAAATACAATGAGGAAGAAGCAGGTTGTCTGCGCATCCACATATAAAAGTTAATGCATCTACCAAAGGAAAAAGATTTGTGGCATCCATGGATGCACATTTCATTACCAGAATCCAGAAAACATTTGCATGCCAAGGTTTTATCTTAAAATTAGTCGTTTCTGCTTATTCAAAACCATAATTAACTGTGCAAAAACAAATCAGAGACTATAAAATATGTTTTGAACTTAAACCAACATTGAAAAGAGGATATCCTTTTGAAAAACAAAAAAGACAAAAGATCAGAAAAGGAGGAGAGTCTCAGACTTTCTCTAAGCTTATTGTTAAAGGTAAAGAGCACACCCAAGGTCATTCCAACTCAATGGTCCTTAGAAAAATGCAAAGTAAATCCTCAGCAATTTAACAATCAAACTCCCACCAAAATAGTGAGAAAATGAAGACCAAAAACAGGGCTAGGAGGATGGCTCACAGTAAAAAAAAATAAAAATAAAAAACAAACAATAACAAAAAACCATTTGCCATGCAGATGTGAGTACCTGAGTAGGAGCCCTCAGAACCTGAATGAAAGCCAAGCACCTTGCACAAGCTTCTATAATCCCAGCATTCCCACTGTGAGATGAGATGATAAGACTGAATAAACAGGCCTAAACCTGGAGAATGCAGCAAGTGCAGAGTGAGTACTGGCACCCCATTGCATTGGCCTTTGGCTTCTATATATGTGCACATGCTTAACCACAGTCACACATGTGAATGCAGGTATACACACACACACACACACACACACACACACACACACACAAAGAGAGAGAGAGAGAGAGAGAGAGAGAGAAATATTAAATGTTTCTTGGCTCTCTGTCACAAAAAATTCAAGGAAACTATTCTGCTTAAAAGAATGCAGGTGTGAGATAAATGGCTTGCTTGGCTGTTAAAAGCTGATGCAGCTCTTAAAGTGGATCTGAATTAGATTCATGTCAGGAAACTTGCAACCTCCTATAACTACAGCTTCAGAATGATCTGATACCATCATTTGCACATACATACATACATACATACATACATACATACATACACACACATTTAAAAATATAATATTTAAATTCAAATGTAAAATATCAAATTGGAAATAACCATTTGTTACGATAAGTAAAACCAAATACCTTATTCAACCATGTGCTTCTTCATCCTCCACAGATACTCAGCAGGTGAGCATGTGCACACTAGCAATTTATTGTCTAAACCTTTCTGTTCTGTTCATGTCTTCAATCTCCTGGTTTCTAAAACTACATGTGCAAATAAGGAGAGACCAGAAGTTGCTCTGTTCAGCTGTCTTAAGTGTGTGTACACATAAGTGCAATATTGTGTTTTGCTTCTAATCCAAGCATGGGGTGCAGCTTGGCAAAAAGAGTAAATTTTAGTGGGTGGACTGGAGAAATATGAAAAAATAAATAAAACCAGCTGCATATGCCGAAGTGGTAGTTTGTGCCAATAAGTGATTCATCTTCTCTCTGTATGTGCTCATTACGTGTAGAAATGCTTTTCTTCACAGGGTTTGTAATGAGTATGTCCGCCCCCAACCATGCAAGCTCCAGAGCTGCAGTAAAGAGGCCATAGGCAGTCCATAGAAAAGGGCTCTCCTTTGCATTTGCTCTTAATTTTTTTATGAGGTATGTTAATCGCTACCTCACTCCCTACACTTTATAATTAGAATGACACTTACACTTTCACCTTACTAAGTGTTTCTGAAAGGCTTTCAAATTTAGGTTATGAGCTTTATTATGACCATATTATTAAATTTGAACTACTGCTACACAGCACTCAATGTAAATAAGTTCCAGGGGATTTGGCTTCTGTCTACCTAGCATCATATTTTGCTTCTGGTATAATCTAATGGAAGGATTTCTGAAGAGATGCAAATTTGCTATAAAGTAACACCCCTTCTCTCTGTAATTAAAGCAAGGCTAAGAATAACTGTTTGTTTGATTGACTATAGCTATGAACCCAAGTGGTTGTCAAGTTACCAAGAAACTGCTGAAATTCTACATCCATTCCCCAGGTCTCTAGTTCATTTTTGTGGGCCATCATTTTAAAAAACTTCAGCATCCTCATCCCACATTCTTCCTGATGATTGGTGCCCTGCCTACATTTGGAACAAATTAGAAGACATATCACAAACCAGCAGCACTTTGTTCCACAGACTTCACCTGTATCCTAAAATTTGACTTTTGATGAGATATGTAGCTCTTCTGAGAATTGAATATTATTTCATCATTAGTGATCATATCTGTATCCTTTTATTTCCCCTGGGCAATATTACACAGATGTACAAAATGTAGAAACTCTGTCTACTGATATATTTTTTAATTCTGCAACAGAGCCTTGTATTCACCTATAATTAGTGGAATAAAAGAAAAAACATAGGAGATGCTGCTGCTTTTCTGTATAGTAAGCTGTGGACAATTTTGGATTAGCCTTTTCTTAGACTTAGTGTTACAAAGGCATAAAGTCCTTTCCACTGGTGCTTGCCTTGTTTCTCATTTTCAGAAAGTTTCTTGGCTTTCAGTTTGACTTTTATGCCCCTTGCTTCCAGCTTTCCTTTTTCACATCATGCTTATAATATCATGCCTTTCTATGCTCAGCACAGCCTGGTCCTGGAAATATTATTGGGTTGACAAGAGAAAGAAAGAAAAGCTACAAACATGAACATACTTTCATCTGAATATTTGTGTTTGTTTCTGAGATTACATTTTAATATCAATATACATTCCTACCTTTTCTTCGCTCCCAGTCCTCTCTTATACCCCTCCCTGACCTACTTAAATTGTGGTCACTGTTGTCATCAGTTGTTATTGCATGCATATATTTATTTTTATAGACATAAATCCTTAAATATAACCCGTGAATACATATGTTATTTGTATGTATGCTTTTAAGAATGGTGGTTGGTACTGGACAACCAGTTGGTATGTTCTTCCTTGGGGAGGATCACCTCTCCTTTTCCTAGCTTTCCTCAATTGCCTGTACTTCACTGTGTAGTGCTGAAGAATCATGGGTCTTCACCATGCACTTTGTCAGGTTGGTCAAAGATCAAGAAATTCCTGAGCTATCTGCCTAGGTGTCCTATAAACCTTCAATCATACCATCATTTATTTGTGTAATGCCTGAATCACAGTCACTCAGAGAGACCTCCAGAGACAAAGATTTCTGAAATGCAACAGCAAAGGTTTATTGTCAGAGTGATACAAGCCTAGGCAGGGAGCTTATTCTCCACACCTGTACCTGCACAGGACAGGTGTGATACAGGGAAGAACTGAGCTGCTTCCAAAACAGCAGTAACCATATCTAATCACTCCTTAGGGATGATCTGGTTACAACACAACTATGAGTTTAACATTTGTTTTACAAATGGCGAATGTATCCCATATGTCACAATCACATCTTTAACTCTTTTTAGTTCTAGCATTTGTAATAGAGCCCAATTAATTTCTGTAATATTTTTATCCTTTTGTGACTTTTTAAAAGGTTACTGGGTATATTAGTGTTGGCTATCTAATAACCTTAGACTGTTTTTCTGTAGCCTTACAAGACATTGCTGAGGTCTGTTCTTTATATTCCTCTGTTTGGTTTTGAATATCTTTGTGTTCCTTCTTCAAAATAGAATTTTTAAAGTCTTTTTTCTTGACATTCACATTAATTGACTTTTTAAATGATAAACTAGAAGTCAAACAAAAAATATTCACAATAGACAATATGATAAACCTTATGATAGCCCCATCTACTTTATTTATCATTCCTTTTACTGGTTCCAGTATCAAATCATCTAGAGACCAAGCACCCTCCGCAAATTCCTCACTTTCTTTAAAAAGAAAATCTGTTGTACCCACCAATCTAGTAGTTGTCAGTGATGATTCAAATGACTGTGAAGTGGGGTAGCTACCTAGTGTGGATAGCAGCCCAAGGAGAGGTCCAGAAAGAGAAAGAACCCACAACTCACCAGGAGAAAGAGGCCATTGTCTGAAAAACTTACCAAGATAAATGTGAAACTGAAACACGTGTTGCCTAAAGCTGGAGGCTAACTTAGAACAGAAACCCTAACCAGCCAGTAATTACTCCTCTGGCCATATGTTGCTCTGGTTGGTAAGTGGCTTTTTCGGGAAATTTGTGCTTCACATTAGGTACCAAGTATAGCACAAATTTGGATTTTAAGGAAAGACACTCAGAGCCAAATATCAGGAAAAGGCTGAAATATCACAGAGGAAATTCTCATCCAACTATTTTACAACTTCTTCAGCCTCCCTCCTGGTCACTTCTGCTTTCTCTGGGTTTCCTATGCTGCCTTAAATTCTCTACTTGTTCCATGTATCCCAGGTAGGCTAGGATTAAAGGTGGGAACTATTCTATTTGGTAGTCAGACTTGAACTCACAGAAACACAGAAAGTTCTGTGTCTGAAGTTATGGGATTAAGGGCATAGGTCACCACTACCAGGATTTTCCTGTGCTGGGATTAAAGGTGTGTGCCATTGAATCCCAGGTGTTTGTTCTTTTACTCAAGGATCAAGAAATTCATGAGCTGTATGCCTAGGTTTTGACTGTGTGTTAAACTCTCAATATTTCAGGTTTTATTGAATATATAATATATCACAACATGGTTACATTATCTTGCTGCCTCTGGACAATCAGCATTTTATTAAACCGATACAAGTGACAAATATTTACAGTGTACAAGAGCATTCTCTCATCTAAACCTCCATTTTCAAAAGAACTCATATCCTTTTTTGGACTCCATAGATAGCTGCATTACATTTGGATATAACCCCATATCATGCATATACACACACACAAAGTAATAATAAATAAATAATTCTAAAATAAATTAAGTTGCCCCTTATAGCTTTAGTTTCAGATAAGCAGGGAGGACCCCTGCATGCAAGCCTGACCATTACCATGCCTCATCTGATCCTCTTGCCTATAAATCCCACCCCATTTTCCCAAGTTACCCATTGCTCCAGCTTCAGCTGCCTCCTGAGATACAGCCTCAGGAGCGCTCCACCACAAGAGGTGAGTTACTTTCTCCCAGCTGGCCAGCCAGAACTGCTAGTACAGTCCCCAGGTCTGAGCAACAGGGCACAAATCATGCCCCTGGCCCCATTATAGCTCCAGCTGCAGGTAATTGAGCAGGAACCTACTGGCAAGCCTATCACCACCCATTATCAGGCCCTCTACTCTATAAATCCACTCCATGCCCCTAAACCAACCATTTTTCCAATCTCAGCTGCTTCCTAAGACACAAACTCTAGAGAGCTCTATTATAAGATCTTCAGCTACAGATCTCAATTGTGTCTTGAGACACTCCACTGGCTCTAATTTCCCCAAGTGCTCAAATTTGCACCAGGGGATAACATTGGCCCAAAGCCAGCTCCAACAACACAAGCACACAACACTTTCACTGATCAGAGGAAGAGATGGATAGACACCAGTGCAAAAATAAATTCATCAAGATAAAGAACAATATAGCACCACTACAACCTAGTGATTCAACAAAAGCAAGACCTGAACCTCTCAATAAAGATGCATAAGAGAAAAATATATCTTTATAAAGATGATAGAAACCTTTAAGGACAAAATTAAAGAAGAAATAAAAACTCCCATAAGGAAATAGAGAAAAAGACAAACAAAAAAATGGAAGAAATCAATAAATCCAATTAATCCTTTAAGGAAAGCCAACAAAAGCAGTCAAACAGTTAAATAAAATAATTTAAGACTTAAAAACTGAAATAGAAGCAATAAAGAAGACACAAACTGAGGGAATGCTGAAATGGAAAATGTAAGCAAACAAATAGAAACTACAGATACAAGCAAAACTAACAGAATGAAAAAGATAAAAGAGAATCTCTGGTGTGGGAAGTACAATGTAGGAAATAAATTCCTAAGTCAAAGAAACACTAAAGTTAAAAAAAATCATAACACAAATCATCCAGAAATCTGAGAGAGAGAGAGAGAGAGAGAGAGAGAGAGAGAGAGAGAGAGAGAGAGAGAGAGAGAGAAAGAGAGAGAGAGAAAGAGGGAGGGAGGGAGAGAAGAAACTTAAGCATAACAGTAATAGAACAGGAAAAATCAAGCTCAAAAGAATAAAAATATATTTGATAAAATAATAGAAAAAACAATTTTCCAACCTACAGAAGGAAATACCTATGAAGATGCAAGAAGCTTGCAGAACCCCCCAAAACTCTGTTTGCCACATAATAATCAAAACACTAAACATACAGAATAAAGAAAGAATATTAAGATCTGCAAAGGAAAAAGAACAAGTAACTTATAAAGGCAGACCCATCAGAATAACACCAGACTTCACAATGAAGACCATGAAAGATAGAAGTTCCTGAGCAGATGTTCTAAAAGACACTAAGAGACCTCAGATGCCAGCCCAAACTATTATATCCAGCAAAAATCACCACAGACAGAGTAAATTACTTCATGATAAGAACAGATTTAAATAATACTTCTCCACAAATCCAGTCCTACAGAAAGCACTACAAGGAAAATTCTAACCTAAGAAAGATGGACACACCCACAAAGCCACAAGCAATAGATAATACCACAGGAGGAAACCCCAAAGAAGGAAAACACACATACACTCCCACCAAAAATAACACAAATTAACAATCAATGGTCATTAATATCCTTTAATATCAATAGACGCATTTCACCTTTAAAAAGACACAGGCTGATCCAATGGATAAAAAAGCAAGATCCACCCTTCTGCTACATATAAGAAACACACTTCAACTTCAAAGACAGACATTGCCTCGGAGGAAAGGGTTGGGAAAGGACTTTACAATCAAATGGACTTAAGAACCAAGCTACTTCGTGTAGCTGTCCTAATATCTAACAAAATAGACTTCACACTAAAATCAATCAAAAGAGATCAGGAAGGACATTACTTATTCATATCAAATGAATGAGCACCCCATTTGCCACTATAGACCCTTCATCCAGCAACTGATGGAGACTTATGCAAAGATCCATGTCTAAGCACTGGGCCAAGCTCCTGGTCCAGCTGTTGAGAGGGAGGAGAACTTAAAAAAGCAAAAAATTATAGAAATTATAGATGATCTTGAGAAGACCCATAGAAAAGGCTCATATAAGCTGTAGGGGCTCACTGAATCTGAAATGACAGCTGAGGAAGCTTGATGGAATCAAACTTACCAACTCCCGTCCACAATGTAGATAGTGGAAAGGTGTGGGCAGTGTGTAGAGTCTCTTGCTTTAGGAACAGAGTTTATTCCTGGTGCATAAACTGGCTTCTAGGAGAACATTCCCTGCAGAAGAATGCCTTACTCTGCCTTGATACTGTGTGTAGGGCCTAGGTCCTACCTCAGCTGGATATGGCAGACAGAATTGACTCACCATGGATTCCTTGCTCTTTCTGGGCAATGAGGTCTGGGGAGGCTGGGGGAGAGCTTGAACAAGAAGGAGGGAAAACACTGGTCATTATGGGAAATTTTATGAATAAAATAAATGACTAATTAATGACTTAAATCAACAGATAATGTAGTAACCTATACTAAACACCCTGAAAAAAGAAGATTAATAAACAGGCAATTCTCTAACACTTTCTTTACTAAACAGGAAAATGTTTATTGATTTAAGTAAATAAATGTCCCATTTCTTACAGTGATGAAACAGGAACTGCGGTCATTGATAACATTTTCAATAGGAGTAGGTGATCTTATCTGTTGTTATTCAAGTTGCTATTGGCTATTATGTGAATAAAGATTGATCCATTAGAATTATAAAACCATTTTAATTCCAGTCAGAGTGTGGCAACTTAAAATTTAGCCTCTGCTTCCCAGAAGCCACAGTTTTACTGAAGATTAGGCTATACAAAGCCTTCAGACGGTGTCTGGGTCTCTAAGCTCTATAGTATCAGGATAATGTGAATACAGTTGCACCTTTAAAAGTAACCAAATGTCTGTTCACAATTATATAAATTATACAATGGCTAATAGATGGAACTTTTAGTAAAGGAAATAGGATTTAGGATATTTATATAAATAGAAAGAGACTGAGTATAATGGAAATATAACTTGGCTATGAAAATTTTAAACTATAATTTTTTCTTTAGAAAATAGACTTTTTATCCATGTATCCCCTTGCTCCCCCTCCCTTCCCTCCTCCCAGTCCCTCCTAGTCAGCCTTCAGTCTCCCCCCTCCCAATCTCCCATCCTCTCCCCTAATAGGGTAAGAAGTCCCAACATGGGTCAGCTCAGCATCCACTCCAGGCAAGTCTGATTTCCTCATCCTAATATCAAGGCTGGTTAAGTATTCCTCTGAAGGAAATAGGCTTTAAGTTGCCAGCCCACACAAAGGAACACAGTCTCATCCCACCCCTCGAGGCTTCACATACTGCCCGTGCCAATTGACAGTTGTCTACCCTTGGAGGGCCTAGTTCCTTTTCTTGATGGTTCCCCAGAGGCTGTTCTCGATTCAGTGAGCTTCCCAGAGCCCCAGCCAGTCATCACTGTGGGAATTTTCCTCATAAGACCTATCCCCTTGCTCATATAGACTCTCCTCCTCTGCTCTAAGCTCAACCCAGTGCTCAGCCATGTATCTCTGCCTCCACCTCTTTTTATGGTTGGCTGTAGGTTCTGGTGAGCTGGAGAGATGGCTCAGCTATTAAAGGTCAGGCTCACAACCAGAAATAAACTAATTTTAATCCTTTATTACTTATCACATTTTCTGTTAGATTTGCTTAATATATAACTCATCTAATGTATTTCTGATTATCTCCAAAGCTCTTCACATTTGTATATTCTCTACTGTGTAACTATAATATAATCAAGATATTTAGATTAATCTTTTAAAAATTCTCATTAATTATAAAAATACTGATTTTTTTTCCACTATAGTTTTAAGAACATCTGACAGAGTACATATTATTATTTTTATTAGAATTTTTACTTAATTTTAGATTATATTACAATGGTATTATTTCTCCATTCCCTTTCTTTTGTCCAAATGTCCTATATTATATACTCTTTTCTGCTCTCTTTAGCCTCTTTTCTGTTAATCATTGTTTTCTCTCTCTATGTGTGTGTGTGTGTGTGTGTGTGTGTGTGTGTGTGTGTGTTTCCTGCATGCTCCTCTTTCATTCATCCAATTGAGTTATATAACCTGCTCAGGACAGGGAGTTTGCCACTTGATGTGATGTTTAATAATACCTTAATATTCCAACATCTGAGTCTTGTAGTTGAGCAGATTATGTAAAATAGGTCGAGTTTCTGTTGTTTTTTAAATTGTTTTTTGAAAATCAAAATCAAACTTTATATAAGATAGCAAAACATCCAGGATAGCAAAAAAGTAAAATAAAATAAAATACAGTAGAAAAACTTCTCTTTTCTCTAAAATACATGAAATACAAAATAAAATCTAAAACTTCCCAAGCCAGGTTAGGCTCAGCTACAGATAAAGAAAGCACAGTAGGTCACAGGCCCAAGCATGCACTATGGGCACCAGAAATTTCTGCTAAGCAACCTTTCTGCAATTAAGCCAGAAGGTTTTTTTTTTTTTTTCATGTGTGTTTGTGTGTGTGTTTGTGTTTTAAATTACTTTATTTACCCATCATCTTTCAATGTAATAAAAAAGGGGCTGGAGAGATCACTCAGCAGTTAAGAGCACTGACTATTCTGCTGGAGGACCTGAGTTTGATTTTCAGCATTCACATGGTAGTTGACAACTGTCTGTAATTCCAAGATCTGACACCCTTACACAGTTATACATGCAGGAAAAACACCAATACACATAAAATTAAAATAAATATTTAAAAAAAAGTGGGACTGGAGATTGCTCAGTGGTTAATGCACTGACTGCTCTTCCCAGGGACCTGGGTTCAATCCCCAGAGCCTACGTGAGTTTCCGTTTTTAAATAACATTAGTAGTTGCCAGAAGATGCTGTACTTGCTCACAAAGAAAATCTAATCATGTCTTCAGTCTCATCAGTAAAAAGTGTCAGTACTTCATTTCCAGTAGGTATATCCATTTGATTTCCAGTAGGTATAGCCGGATGTTTTTCTGTCCCACCCAAAATCCTGCAGCTGCTTATAAAATGATTAACTCAGAAAATTAATACTATAGTAAATTCTGGTCTAGTAGTTTAGACATATTACTATTTAGCTCTTATGCTTAAACTAATCCATAATTCTTATCTGGATACATTTCATCAGGAAGGCATTCTCATCTTGCTTCCTCTGCATCTGGCTGGCATCTGTGACTCTGCCTTTCCTCTTTCCAGAATCCTTCTAGTCTAGTTGCCCTATCTCTACTTCTTGCCAAGATACTGGACAATCAGTATTCTATTAAACCAGTACAAGTGAAAAATCTTTACAGTGTACAAGTACATTATCCCATAAGTAGGACTTTTAATAATCTCAGACCCAGGATCAAATACTTCTGAGGCTTCTAATTGCTTCTCTTTGGGCTGTACTTCAAGTATATGCAGAGCTTCTGACAGGGCAGAGAGGGAAAAAAGGGTATTTCAGTACTCATGGCAATAATAAATACTCTATATATGAAGGAAGTCATGTGAATTGATTTTTCTAGAAGATTTTCAGCTTATTTCTAGGCTGCTCACTCTCAGCTTGAGTAGAACTTCATTTCATCACTGATTAAAATTATCCTAGTCTCCTCATAGATAGCTAATCCAAAGATTCTTTGTGGAAACACACAACTAACTTATTGCTTTACTGTTTTAGAATCATGATTATCAAATAAAGTAATATTTTCTAATACTCTTATTCTACCAATAACCACTTTAGGGCAAAAACTAGTCATCCATGACCAGGCTCAATTTCTTACATGCAAAATAAAATTCTTTACAGTTTTTGCTTAAATTGGAATATGTTTAAAATAATATATGACTTCCTAATTAAATTGCATTGGAGGATGATTGATTAAATAGACTTGTTTGCTACTCAAAATATTTCCATCTACAAAAAATAACTGTTTCAACATTTATAATATGTATAATCCTTCCTGTTTTATACTGTGTGGGTTGCCTTTGTGTTGTTCAATAAATAATACAAATATGTAGATATTCAGCTATTATCTGTCTTAAACATTATAGAAATATACATAATATAGATAGGCATGAAGTTTTATGTATAAACATATAGTCAATATATGGTGATTTAGGTCCATGTCTATCACACCCTCATTTGTCTATCTTCTACACAACCTTAATATTGCCTAACGCATTTCAATTAAACTGGGAATTTTAAAAATATACTCTACCTCTACTTTCTTTTGTTTATTAAATTTATGTTCTATATTTTGGTTCCTCAGCATATAAAAGAAAGTACATTGATATCTCCTTTATAAGTATTTTTGCAAAAATAATTTGGAAAAGACTTACACTGTAGCAAATTTCACTGTTTAATCTGTTCTTTGTTTCTACTTGTTGAAATGACATGGACATTGTAGTATCATGAGTAAAGGCAGCTGATTCCCCAACAGTGCCTCTGCATGCTCATATAATTGTCTAAAGAAGATCATTGAGAGTTTCAGAGACCTGGTGTTCTCTGATGCTCTCTCCACAAATAAGTGTGCCTCAGATGCCTATTTAAGTAGAAGTTCTGCTGTACTAAATGTTCTTTGAGTGTTTTGGAAGGTCCATTCTGGTTTTTCTCATTTGTAGCTCTTCAGCTTTATTCTGGAAAAATATTTTACCAGGCAACCAATTTGGCAAGGACACCAAAATACTGTTATGTATTTAGAAATGTAGAAGTATTTATACAATATGGATAAACAGAACAGGTGCAGTCATTTTTATTTGCCTTACTATGGTCATTCAACACACAAATCTTTATTGAACACTTGTCATGTTCTAAGCTAACAGTTTAGATGTCCAGAATTCTACCCTGTTCTATATTTTTATTCAGTTAGTTGGCAAACATTTTAACCCTGCTGAGACTCAGGCTTTTCACTGGTTGTTGAGACTAGAAAGTATCAAAGAATAAAATTACAACCAGGATAAAGATCTTAATTGGCTTTATTTTCAAACAATAGTCTCACATGACACCTTATATCATAAGGAGGGAACAATGAATGTTCCAATGAGCAGTGTAGCAAAAGTTAGTCTTATACTGGTTTAGACAGGTAGAAAAAGCAAACAGAAATAATCTGAGCCAGATGAGGTGGATGCCTATAAACTATTAGCACTTGGGAAGTAAAGGGTAGGAATCAACATTTCAAGACCAGCCAGGAATATGTGAGATGATGCCTTATTGTTTTCAAAGGTATTTATACAATAGGATTTTCTCATTTAAACTGCCTCATTTAGGTGCATTGTACATCATAGTAACTGCTGGCTAAAGGCCTTGGAAGACCTTTCTTCATCAGAAGCATTTTATTCTGAGTCCATCAGTACAAATATTTAGACATAGTAGTAAGAGGAGTTAAACCATTGTTATCTTTTGCTGGAAGCCTCATCTCCTTAAGGAGGAGGTAATCTTGGTTCACTGGACTGTCAAAAAATAGGAACCTAACAAGGATTATAATGACATGTGGGAATTTTTGGTGATTATGTTAAAATTTTGGGACAGGAGTGACCTTAAGTCTCAGAGCTGGGAGGTAAAGACAAGAGGACCTTTGTGAGTTCCAAACCAGCCAGGATATACATAGTGAGACTCTGTCACAAAATAACAAAGAGCCTTTAAACTCTTCATATATTCATACAAAACATGTTTTATCCACCGTTGTTTTGCCATATGCTCAATTTATACAGATATACAGATTTTAAACATGTTCCACATTTCCAATAACTAATGCAAATTCTTTGAGCATATTCACATTCACTGTTGCAAACTTGCTTATAACATTTTGAGAACATGAGATAAATGAATTCCTATGGACCATAAAGCCATGAATCAAAAGCTAAAAATAAAAGGAGACAGCAAATACTATCTCAACCTTCTCTTGTCTAATAAATTTAATACAATGCAAACAAAAGAGTAGTAAGTATAAAATAAAGGAAATGAAAAGGTTGTAAAGAGGTATATGTTTAGTGTATTCACTGAAATATATGGAGTGTAAGGACTCATGCAGCACACTGATTACAATGGTTTAAATTCATACAGAATGCATAGATGGTGTGATAATAAGAGAAAGCTGGACAGACATAAGAAACTCAGACATGATATAAGCAAATTATCCTGAACTTCTTTCCTTATCAGCTGGCATAAATTTTCTAAAGGGAAACTTGCAATTCACAGAAAGTTGATAGAGTAGAAATTTAAAACCTAAGATACACAAAGCAATATATAACTTTGCAATAATTTATAAAGTTCAGAACTGTAAATATAAACTTATAGTTATGATTAAATATTCTACAGTAAAAAATATAAATTATCTATCAGTGAACTAGTTATTATAGTTAATTCTGAATTCTGGCCCCTCAAGGAGTTAAAGAGTATGTTCGGGCTGTTACAGAGAACCTGAAGTCAATTTTATACACCCACATTGGGTGTTTCACAATCTGTAACTGCAGATTTAGGGAATCAGACACTCTCTTCTGAATTTTGAGTGTTTCTATACACACACATACACACACAATTAAATAAGCAAACAAACAAACAAACAAATAAATAAATAAATAAAAAGAGATCTTTGAAATCTTACAACCATTCAGTGTCTATATGTAGTAGTATGTTTTTGGTTTGACTTTTTTGGCTTAGTTTTGAGATTTGGATTTATTGTTGTTTAGTATTAAATAATTTTATAAAGGCTTATATTAATTTTGTGTTTATTGACTTAAGGTTTAGGCATATTATTAGTTTTTGTTTTTAAATTACTTTATGGCTTTTATTTTGCTAGCTATGTGGCTTGGTTTTTTTTTTTTTTTTTTAGTGGTATTTTAATTTTGTGTGTTTGTGTGTGTTGGCCTTTCTATGATGCTTTTGTGGTGTGTTTTTAGTATTCCGTGTTTTTTGTTGTTGTTGCTTGTAGAGTTTTTTTAGTTTGGAAGTTTTGTTTATATTTCTTGTTTGTTTTTAGTTAAATAAATGTTTTTATTAAACTAGTAGGTGGGGCAATTATCTATAGTGTAATGATATAATTTTATATTTTTAAAAATAAGAACTTTAAGTTTAATAATTTTTATTATTTATAATGACATGATTAATATTGTAAATTAATATAAATATTTATAAAGTTTTGTGAATGTGGGCATTGTATTTTAGGTTATCTTTTGTTGAATGGGGCATTGGTAATTTTATGAAGTTATAAAAAAATTAGGCTTATGAACAAGATTTTAGTAGAGTAGTTTGAAAGTTTGGCTTATCTTAGTCTTTTTGAAGTTCTTTTGAATGTAAAGTTTAGAAGAAAGTATAATAGAGGGGTTTTGAAATGTTTAATCATCTGGGCCATTTGATTTATTGGAGACTAGGTTTTTTATCAAATTTTATTTTTTTAATGAGGAATAAATTTATAGTTTTTTATTTTTGTGGAAATAAAAAGAAAACTTTTTTAAAGTTAGTATAATTTTGATTTTAGTTTTAACATTAACTTACTTATAAAATATGTAGTTTAGGTTAATTTAGTAGTATTTATAATGAAATAGATTTTAGTAGTTTTTATTATTATTTTTAGTTAAAACTTAAAGACAATAGTATACAGTAATATCTATAAATATGCAGATGATGATCTACATGTAATACTTGAACAAATTTTATATTTGTAGATTTAAATTTTACTTGTATAAGTTACATATAGGTAGGTAGGTAGATAGATGGAATGATAATAGTTAAGATAAGAATTGTTTTATTAAATTGCTATATTAGCATAGTTGATTAATTTAGCTGCTTGGTCTTTATCAAATTTCTTAACACCTAAAAATAAATGAATGTATCTCCTACTATGATGCATACCAAGAAGACTGATTCTACTCTTGTGGCTTCTGTTTGGGCAAGTGGGCAGAGATATGGTGACTAAAGGGAGAATGTCTTCCCATCACCAATCAAGTGAAATTGGACATGAGGACAAGTAGTAAAATGCATTTTAGCAATGAGAGAATAATCTTGAAATTTAATAGCCATGCCTATAATTTTATTAAACAACACTGTGAAGCTACTGGAGTAGGAAGAGCTAATGGGCCATTGTCTGGAAAAAGTGAACTTGGAACAGTGGTGTCTCATATTGTAGATTCTGCAGGATGTCTATCAGAGTTATGATTTTTATGTAATTACAGAAGGTCACATTGTATTCACCTTATTAAAAAGAATTCCAATATGACTGAGTTATGAAATCCAAAGTATTCAGTGTATAAATGAATCACCCTGAAGACTGATTATTAGCATTTCATGTTTCCTAACATTAATTTTCCTTCAGACAGGAGCAGATTGAGGAAGGTGTGAGGATAGGAAGGGCATGCTGGCTTTCACACACAGCCTTACTTTGCATTTTATTTAGACTGCATTTAGAGAGACTGATTAAATTATTTTGTTATCTACATAAACATGGCAACTTTGTGCAGTTTTAATTTTGAGCACCACATTTACTCTGAGTTTTGCTTTTTATTTATTTATTTATTTATTTATTCATTCATTCATTCATTCATGTTGATGATACAGCCTATGAATTTGAATATATTTGTTTGCTCTTAGGATGTTGAACCTGAAAATTTTCCTCAGTATTAGCAGCCTCTGATGTGGGTATGTTTAATTTTCTAACTGCTCTGCTTATATTCTGGAACAGGCCCACAGCACAGGACCGGTGCTTTCACTTCCGCAAAAATTGCTGCTTGCAAATCATCTTTTATGGAACCTGATCAACAGATTTCGTAAAATAATTTCCAGAATGTAATTTTTCACCACCTCCTTTACAATTCATCAATGTAATTTATAACTGTCATTTGAAAACTTTAATTTCCTGGTGGGAGTTGCCTTATTGCACACCCAGGATAAAGGATTAGGGAATCCTATATTTCTTAACGTGAATGTTGCAGGAGACAGACGTTTGCTTTTCAGCACTCTGCTCACTAAGCTGATCTCCCTCAATCCCTTGATTTCCAAAAGCTAATTTCCACACCCTCTTTCTCATGCTCATCCAGAATAGAGGAGCAGGAGCTTAAAACCAGGAAATCATCTTAAGTGAATTTCCATATAATTTAACTCTTGACTGCTTTTCTGTGCTTTCAGCTTCCTTAATATTGAAGGTCAATAATGCAAATAAACTGAAAATATGTACATAAAATATGCTATCTCCATCAGTCTTCTGGGCTTCACATGAAGTAAGTCTACTAACTAATTCTTTTTGTGAATTTTTTTTTCTAAAAATTTTAGAACTTGAAACAAAATTACTGTAGAATTTATCATTCTGTGAATGTCTAAAATAAGAAAACCATGGGTTATAAACAGTACTTGTGGACCATTAATGACTATGCAATGGTTGCACTGACAAAGTTGTACATTATCAATAAAATACTAACAAAAATTGAGCCAAATAGGAATATAGCAAAGTTTGATTAAATGTTCTTTTCTTTGGAATATGCGTATGTATTTAAATTGGTTGTAGAAAATATTAATACTTATAAGCAGTCTGGAACACTTAAAACATTTTAGAAATCCTGAAAATAATCAAAAATGATGAAATTGATCACATTATTTCAACAAAGCATATAGGTTAAATTTTAACATCACTGGTATCGTAATCAAGGCAGGTAGTGATCAAAGGCAATGTTATTAAATTCCAAAATTTTAATATTGAGATATTTCAAGTTAAAAATTAATATTATATTTGGTAAAATTTGTAATAAACCCTCAAGAACTCAAATGAACAAATGCAATCTCTAATTGAATCACTTTACATTAAAAATTGACAAACATATTCTTTGAGGAATATTGAAAGTACATTAAATATATTCAAAAGCTAACATGAGAAAAATTTAACGGTTGCATTGAATATTCAAAATAATCAAGCACGATGAGATGTTTAAGACTGCCTAAGCCTTCTAATCTTTTTGCTTCATACTTACATTTAATATATTCACACCCATTACTTTTTCTTTTTTATTTATTCTCTCATTTTTTACATTCTGACCAAAGATTGCCCTGCTTGCACTTCTCCAAGTTCCAGTCCCCCTTGCATTTGCCTTAGATCCACTCCTATTCTGTTTCTCTTCAGAAAAGAACAGGCTTCCAAGAGATATCAACTAAACCCAGCATAACAAGTTACAATTTGAAAAAGGCATAAACTTTCATATTAAGGCTGGATATGGCAACCCAGTAGGAGGAAAAGGGTCCAAACAGCAGCCAGAGTCAGAGACACCCTCCCACTTCCACTTTAGGAGTCCTTCAAGAACACCAAGCTACACAATCATAACATATATGCATGCAGCAGACCTAGCTCAGACCCATACTGGCTGGCTCTGTGATTGTCACTTCAGTCTCTGCATATCCCTGTGAGCTTTACTTAGTTCATTCTGTGAGCTGTGCCATTGTGGTGTCCTGTACCCCTCTGGCTTCTGTCTCTTGCTCTTCCACAGGATTCCCCAAGGTCCACCTAATGTTGGACTTGGATTTGTGGTTACCCTATAGGTTATAGGCTGTGAGGGCCTAAAACTTCTTCTCAAATTTTGTCAGTTCATGCTCATTGGAGCTAATAAGAATGAATAATCATTTTAAAACACAATTACTATAACCATTTGGCTTTAACAAAACACCTTAACCCACATAACCATTATTTTCTTTGACTCAAAAGTCAGGAATAATTTAATTATTTAACCAAGGTTTGATGGAAATTTTATTTAATATAAACTAAAGACATTTTGATAAGAATGTGCAAGTCATATAAGTAAACCAATATATTATAAATGAAACAAATAATTTTCTGATATTAAGAAACTAGAAAATTTATTGTCAAAACTAAAGTTTTGCTTTGTAAATATTGAAAGTGATAAATGCTACATTAAATGGTTCTGTGAATGAAAGCTAAACATAAGTTTAAAATTAACACAACTTTTACAATATCTCTCATAAAGTATCATTGCATTTTTAAGAATTATTTCTTTTATGTTTCGAGATTATAATTAAATTATCCTCCTCCTTATCTTTCCTCTTACCAAAACTTTTCCTTTATGCCACTTTGAACTTTTTTAAATTTTTTTTCTTCCTTCTTTATTTTGTAATTATCAAAAAAAAAACACAGTAAAAAGAATTTCAAATGTGGAAGAGATAACAATAACTATACAGAAGATAAGAATCATAAGCATGGCTTATCAAGGGTGGAAATACAAATAAGATTGCTACACATATATTTTCTTTGTGTTCATCTTTCCCTCTGAATTTTTTTTTCCATCCCTGTATATCCTTATTTAAGGTCTCTTCCACCTCCCAACACATCTGGTCATTTTTCTTCTCTGCAACTCCTCATTCCCTCCCTGGGCAGGGAGCAGACAGTCCTATGGTCCCACTGACCCAATAATGCTTAGATCAGTCTCCACTTCTGGCCAAATACAGTTCTTTCCTCCATCCCTCAAGAGTGAGTCAGGTGTTCCTATAGTTGGACTGGGGTTTGAAAGGTCAGTCCACGGTGTTTCTGATCCCAAGCTGTTCGGTGATTGTGATTTGCCGCTTGGGCATGTTTGGCTTTTTTTCTTGTTTGTTTGTTTAGAGACCACTAGTGAGTGAGTACATCCCCTGCTTATCTCTCTGAGTTTGTGAGACTTCGCTCAGGAGGATATTCTCCAAATCCATCCATTTGCCTGTGAATTTTAGGATATCATTTTTTCTTACTGCTGCGTAGTATTCCATTGTGTAGATGTA
>PVIH01002048.1:0-11855 GCA_004025045.1 Sigmodon hispidus
CCAGCCCGTGCAGCCAGCTTTAAACCCCAGGTTCACCACTCAGCTACTGCCACGTGGGCCTCTACCATAGGGCCACGCATACGGAAGCAAGCGAGTCAGCTCCGCACAAACCATATTTGGAATTGTTTGTGGAAAGGAGCGCTCGCCGTCGGGGTGGCGGAAGGCGGAAGCCAGCGCCATCTTTAAGGCGCGGCACTCAAGCAGCTCCCAACAGCAGATAGACAGAGGCAATCTACTCTTGGTATCTTTTACTGAGATTCCAAGTGTGATTTTTCAGTTCAGTTATACTGACTTGTTAAATTGAATCCTAATCCTTTAAGTAGTTGATTGAGTTTCAAAATTCTCTCGTTTATTCTATAAATTAAAATGCAGGCAGCCCTTACTCTCGTAGAACATGCAACAAACGAGGCTGACAGGAGGAAAGGAATGTAATATTGGAAATGATTTAAAAAGCCCACCCTCATCTTAAGCAGTCTCTCTGAAGGGCTATCCATCTGCTTAACATGCCAGCTTCCTCAAACAAAGCTCCAGTAGGAGTCTTTTCATTCTTATTTTATAATTAGGGCAGAAATAGTTGTTATGTTCACTCACAGTTGTGTCTTACATCCACAGATGATTAATATCAGGACCCTTTGTAGATGCCAAAATCTGCAGGTATTTAAATCTCATCCTTAAGGTGGCTTATTAGGGAATTAGAGATGTGGCTTCATGGTTAAGTGTAGTCGGAAGTTTCTGTGTCCTGCCCAGTCATTACCACAGCTGTTCAGTCCCAAATAATCACACAAAGGCTTATTTTAATTGCAAACTGTTTGGCTTATTGCTTGAGTATATTACTATCCAACTCTTATACTTTAAGTTAATCCATATTTCTTATTTATGTTTAGCCAGATGGCTTGGTACCTTTTTGCTAGGCATTCTCTGACCCTCACTGTCCTCTGCTGTTATGTTCTTTCACTTCCCAGAATTATCCTAGTCTGCTTGCCCTGCCTCTACTTCCTGTCTGGCTACATGACCAATCAGCATTTAATTAAACTAATAGGAGTGACAATTACTTACAGTGTACAAGAGCATAGTCCCACAGCAGTTAAGAGATGTTGCAGTCTTCCAGAGGACTCAAGATCAGTTCCCAGTTCCCGCCTTGAGTGGTAGGCAACCACCTATAACTACTGCTTCAGGATATGCAAAACATTTTGGCCATTACAAGTACACATAAACATGACAACCTTACCCTCCCTCAATAATAATTTAAATAAAAATAGACATTCCAAAGTAGAAGGAGAAAAGGTCATGCATGAGTCTCAACCCTACGGGCAATTAAGGATCACTAAATGCTGGAGAAGTCTTCCACAGAAAAGGGCACCCCAATTGGTTATTCAATACCAAATGATTATCCTTAAAAATATACAGACAAGTAGCATTATACAGACAGAGCAGGTTATATTTATTTAAATATCTTGACATATGTGCAGCGAACTACAATCAATAAAAAACAGAGGTCATGAATTTGAACGAGAGCAAGGACAGGGGAGGGTTTGAAGCGAAAAAAAGGGAAAGGGTAAGTGATTTGATTATATTTTAATTTCAAAAATAAAAAATAATAAATAATAATACATTTTTCAAATGGCATAGTAGATGCTTTCAAGCCATGCATAGTCTCCCATATACTTTGAATCATGTTTATTTGTAACACATAATATATTATAACATCACATAAGTGCATAAATAATAATCAGAGATTCATGACAAGTAAAACATCTGTCTATAATATCCAATATAGATAGTTTGTAAAAATATTTTCTACTATGGTTGAATACACAGATGTCTAACTGTATTTGAAAAGAAGGTTGACATGGGAGTAGGCTAAAAAATCTGTGTAGCTGAAATTTTTAAAGAAATTCTTGTTTATGTGTTCAGGCTTCATACCCAACTTATCAGTAGTTACAAAATGTCAAGTTCTATTATTTAAATTCCCAAATTTTACAGTTCAAAAATGGAACCAATATATCTACATAATTAATTAATTCTTTTAACAAGGTTTTATTAGCATGTTTTTGCCCCAGGTCCTGACTGTGTGGTAGAGATACAAAGACTTTTAATATGTTCTCCTCCATTCTGATGTATCCATGTTCCCAGACAATCTAAGGAAATAGAATTGGTATACATCTATATCTCCAGCACTCAGGGTTGGTGAGACAGATGGACACTGACCAACTGGTAAGCTCCAGATCAGTTAAAAAAAAACAAAACAAACAGGCTTTCCCATGTATAAGCACACATGTCCATATGCCCTGCATGAACATACCCGTTATGTTCATGTGTGTATGTTTGCAAGCACATGGACACACAATGCTTATCCAACTTTCGTGCTTTTGAGAACCTCCAAGTCTTCTGTCATTTTTTTCTCATACATTAGTGATTATGACTTTATTATCTTTCTCCACAAATGGACAAGAAGTACTTAAAGAAAGGAACTACCTAACTTGGCTCTATATTTTCACGTCCAGAAGGTTCTTAACTATGTGTTCAGAAACTACTTATTTAAGGGATAAACCAAGTATCACACTTTAAATGAAATAAAATATGTATGTCTATACATATAACAACACTTTCTTTAATAGTGAACTGCAAATTTTAGTAACTTATTCCAACAGATGATTATTCATGACCCATGTAAACAAAGTTAAATATTGATGAATGTCATTTGCATTTTTTCTATAAACAATTTTCTGTAATATATTTCCTCAATATTATGGCTCTGCCATCTTTAAAATATGAAGAGGAATGGCAACAAGAGAGAGTGAAATAAATATGTCATTGTGGGTTTTTTGTGCTGTGTGTGAAAATGTCACATATCTCTTCAGCTGTAAATCCTTGATATGTAATGTAATATTCTTTGATATGTCTACACACACCTTCAACAAAGTGTAGAATGTGGGCTACCTGTATTCTTGTAAAACAAAACAAAACAATCAAACAAACAAAAACATGGACAATGTGCGGAAAATAAGACTTAGGAGCATTTAGTTCTAAACAAGATGTCTCCATCAAATGTCTGCCCTCAAGGGATACTATTATTGTAATAAAACACCATGACCAAAAGTAAGTTGGGGATTTTAAAATGGCTTATTTGACTTATACTTCCATAACCAAAAGAAGTCAGGACAGGAAATCAAACAGGGCAGGAACCTGGAAGCAAAAGTTAATGCAGATGCCAGCAAGGAATGATGCTTACTGGCTTGCTCCCCAATGGCTTACTCAGCCTGCTTTCTTATAGAATTTTGAACCTCCAACCCAGAAGCATAGTTACCCACAATGGGCTAGACCTCCCCCTATAAATCACTAATTAAAATGTTTATAGGCGGATGATATGGAGACATTTTCTCAATTGAGGCTCCCTCCTGTCAGATGACTCTAGTTTGTATCACACCCAGCACAACTGACCTCTTGCTAGCTTGGCACATAAAACATCACTGTTAAGCCACAGTGTATTCTTTCTTGTTCATTCTCAAGATAGCACATTAATGAAGATATCACAATATAAAACACTTTAAAAACATAAAGAGCTGAACAGCCTTACAAACTCAAATACTTCAAAAACTATTTGGCTTTTTGGAGTCAATTTTCTATAGAGGCATAGCCTTGATATAGGGGGAGAGGCTTGTTCCTGACTTAACTCTGAGAAGTGGATGGGAAGTGTGTGTGGGGGGGAAATTGGGATTGAGTAGGAGGTGGAAAGGCAGGGGAACTGTGGCTGGTATATAAAATAAAAAGAAAACTTTTAATTAAAAATTAAAAAGCTATCTCTTAAAAAAATACAGGCTTCTTTAAAATCCAAATTATCTGCAAAACTCAAGTTGACATAACACTAGTGAGAATATAGATGGGAAAAAGGGAAACATTTGTGTGTGTGTGTGTGTGTGTGTGTGTGTGTGTGTGTGGTTAAATTTTGTTTCTGTAAAAATGTTCAAGAAAACATCCTTAGCAATGAAGGATTAGTACAGCTTATGATTTTAAAGGTTTGGTTCATGGTTAACTTATGCAATTGCTATTGACTTTTGGTGAAGCAGAATATCACTATGACATTAATGTGTGATATTTAACCTCATGACATCCAGGAAAAACAGAAAGCAATAGGAAGGAATGAGAGACAAAATACACCTTCAAAGACACTCTACCCTCAGGAACCCACTTGCTTCATACCTCATGACATCCAGGAAAAACAGAAAGCAATAGGAAGGAATGAGAGACAAAATACACCTTCAAAGACACTCCACCCTCAGGAACCCACTTGCTTCATGCTGACCTGTCCTCCTAAAAGCCAATTCAGTATGACTTATCCACAGATTAATTCATTTATAAACTTGAGAGTCATAGCCCAATTGCTTAAATAGTGCTACCCGTTAGGAACCATGTTTTCAGCACATGAGTTGTATTTTTGTGATAGATGAGATACTTCATTTACAAATCACAATATATTAAGGAAGATTTTTCCATGGAAATTTTTATTTTTCTTTAACCATATAAAATAAGTGTTCAAAAGTATTAGATTATCAGTGGCTACAAAGTTACGTATCACTTTTATACTTACACACACACATATATACATACTTAGATGTGTATTTTACATGCTAAAGGCAAGTGCTCTGCTATCAAAATAGTAACAAACAAATTAAAAATGGAAGCATAAAAATGAAAATAATAGCAAGTGATAATATAGTTAATGCTAAGCCACTAGCATTAGTAGTAATTATTGCAGAATTGTTTCATGCATAACTTTTAGAAATGTGTTTATCCTCAGAGTGGATAACATCACATTAAAAATCATTTGTGTCCCACCTATTCCAGGGACATTAGTTTATTACCATGGAGAATTTTATTTATTATCATCTAACATCACATTTAATTTACTCAAATTTTCTCATGTTTTCTTTATCTTTATTGTAAATATCTGGAAGCTGAGTAAGAGTTATTAATAAATACCATTAAAGGTGAATGTTGTCTCACCAACGTGACTGCCTACATATCAGCTGACCAAAGACAACAATGGTTATGCTACTGTGGACAGGGCAAAATCAAAGGAGCCTCAAGCTTACATGACAAATGAAGAGAACTAAGGAATGCTGGGAGCTTGAGAAATAGTCTACCTCAGGAGAGAGCACTTCAACTAGTTATCCAATACCACATGGTCAGCCCTGCAAACATGCACACCAGTAACACTGTACAGACTAATGAGGTTGTAGTCATGTATTTAGGAGTGTGTGTGTGTGTGTGTGTGTGTGTGTGTGTGTGTGTGTGTGTGTGTGTGTGTAAAAGCAATAAGTGGGGAGAAATGGCCAAAATTTTAAAAGAGAGTAAGGAATATGTTCATTAGAGACTTTGGAGGAAGAAAATGAAAGGGGGAGGGAATGATGTGAATGTATTACCTCAAAATTAAATATTTTTAAAAAGTGAATGTTACATTTTATTATTTTGACTGCCATTGTGCTTTATAATTTCAAGGTAGTATTTTTATTATGGAGTTCATAGAAACTAGTAATTAAGAAAGATTTTTTTAAAAATCACTACCAAAAATAACACCCAAGGAATTTAGATATTTCAGAATTTTCTATGAATATGTGACTTTTTAAGTTTTGATGCATTTTTTTTGACTTGCAGTGATTGATTTTATGGTGAAGATCACTGTGTACTCTTTTCTCATTCAACATTTTGCAGTAATCATATTTCCACAAATTTCTCTACAATAATTTAATACCCTCACAGTAGTATTTCATCATTTTTGAAGCCATCTCTTTACTGAGACAATTCTATTACAGTCAGTTATTCATTATTATGAATGAGCTGTAATGAATGTCTTTGTAGCTGAATCTATGTCACATATTTCTATTAAACTATTCTAAACTGTCAAAAGCAGAATTCTCTGGTGGTAGAGCCCATGAGAATCTAGATTATTATTTTTATTCATAGCTCTAGTCATGGAGACTGTGATTGGACAGATTTGTAACAGGTTCTGAATGTTTGCACTACCCTTCGTGATTCTAACACAGGGGTTTAGCAATGCTATGTTTGGGAAAATGGCTTGAAACACTAGAAATACTGTCTTTCAGTAAGATTCGTATGGATCTGATAGTTATATTTCTGTTTCTTTCCAAATAGGAACATTTGACCTTTCATTTTATGCCTTATAAACTTCTTCCTTTTAACTTCTAAAGCATAATCGATGCATATTGATTTCTAGCATGAAAAGGCTTCTTGCTATAGTGTTTTCAAGAGGAAAATAAGATGTTGACATCAATTATCAACTGCTTTGTTATTTTTAGTATAAAGGTGAAATATATAAGGGATGGATTTAAACCGATGGCATAAGGGGCATCAACATGAAGTTTAGTTTTAATAAATATCATCTTCTCAGAAAATGTTACTCCTTCAAGTGGTTTCACTGAAAGAGGATTTCTCAAGCACTGTCATCTCACCAAATTTCTTGGGCTATTTGAAGCAGTATTCTAACTGTAATGCTACTACCCAGAGTGGGAAGCAAAGCACTCAAGAAAATGTTAACTTCAGTCAACGATATTCAGTGTGACCAAAGATCTGTTAGTCTCATCCTTAGTTCTTCTCCCTGTGTTCACTCTGAACAAAAGTATCTACAAGTTTAACTTACTAAATTATAATTTATCAACTATCTTAGAGTCTTGGTTAAGTCTGAAGCTTTGTCCTCTGACAATGCTAGGCAATACCTTAGGACTCAGTTCTACTGTGAATGCTAATCACGTTATATTAGCACTCCCTCTTCCTTTCCACCCCATTCCCTGGTCTTTTATTTTTGATCATATTAAGCATTGCCTTTCTCATGTGTTGTTGCAAAATCACAACTTTTGGACCCAAAAGTTGTTATAAGGTTTGGTTTATACAAGCTCTTGGTTTATGCCTAAGACAAGAACCCAGAGATTTCTACTGGCTTTTTATGTGTTATTAGTGTCTCAGTGGGACTTAGAGTCTCTGTCTCCTGAATTAACCACAGGCTATCATTAATTTTCGTTGTTTATGTAGGCTGTTCTGAGCTCAGTTTTTAAATGAGTGTGAAGTTATGCATTTGTGGTCATTCCATGTTCTTTTTGAGCAGAGTACACTGTACTAGAAAGTGTTCCTATTATGGTAGTGTTACATAGTGATTTCTAGTCTCATATTTAATTATAGGAACATTTGGATCAGATTCAGACTTTCAGCATAATTGGTCATCCTCTTTTGTCTGGTAATGTGGTATTTTCCTGCATATGAAACTTGGTGTTCCATAGTTAAAATATCCTAGAAAGGCTGCCTAGACTTTACCTTATCATGGGGCTATTTGAACAGTGTGATTTTTATAGATATCTATTTCCTTATGTATAAAGTGAGAAAAGTAGAAAGGCTGTTCCAGACTTTTAGTGCAAATTAAAGAAGGCTATATGCAAAACATAGCAGCATCTAATAAATACCTAGTAAATATTAATCATTAAAGTTGTTGACAATGTTTAATGATGAATGTCTATCCCTCAAAGAACAGACTCTCAAAGATTTGCAGTTGTAGGATTTGGAATTAATGAACTTTTTGTTTTAGTTCTGGCTTCTAATTTAATTTTAAAGGTTATTCTGTTACTCATTTGTTACTTATGCTAGACAGTGAACTCAGGGTAGAGCCCATCATTGAAGACTGTCTTACTTCTCAAGATAGATATCAAGAAGAAGATAATCTTTCTGGAGAATATCTTCCCAAGCAAGGTATCACAAATCCAGAAAGATAAGCAGGGGATGCACTAACTCATTAGTGGACATTAAAAAAAAAAGCAAAAAGCAAAGCATGTCCAAGCTGCAAACCAAAAACACTGAACAGCTTGGGATGTGAAACACCTTGGACCCGCACCTTGTTTCCCACTCCCTCCAGAGGAACACCTGACCCAGTCTTGATGTTGGGGCAAGGAAAGCAGATCTGCTGGGAGTGGATGCTGAACTAAGCCACATTGGGACCTTGGGACCTCCTGCCCTTGCTGGGGAGGAGATAAAGTGACATGGAGAAGAGAGAATGACTGGAAGACGTGGGAGGGAGAAGGGAGTTTGAACAAGGATATAAATGGATAAAAAAATATGGCTTTATTCATAATTAAAAATGAAAATCAACAAGAAAAATAAACATCAATGGTAACATAATGCTGTGAAAATAATACAGGGGTTTTGCTTGAATTCTAATGATGATAGCATCGTGTTGAGTACAAATTTTGTCAGGTGTTAGTGCTTTACATGTTCCCTACCTAGGACAGACAATTATCTTGAGAGGTAAATATTATCATTTCTGTTTCAGAGACAATAATTTCAATTTTTGAGTAAAAAAGGATAAATGCTCAAAGATATTATTATAATAAAGAGCAAAACATAGATTCAAAGCTTGTAGATGCTCCAAAGTTACTGTGGTTTGAATTTACAATAAATTTGCTAATACTGTTCTGGAAAGATATTTAACCTTCTTGGTGAGTTTCTTCACTTACAGCACTCAAAAGTAAAGAAATAGCCATGTATGGCTGCTTACCACAATCAGGAAGGCAGCTCTAAATATTCCCAAAGGTATGATTCATTTGATTCTTATAGTCAAACACTGCTACTCTTTTATTTTAACCAACTGATTCCTTGGGAAAGGTTAAACAGAATGGGAGTGCAAACATCCTTAAGCTCACTTTTCCATTGAGGCATATTGAACATTATATGTCTTTATGATTTTGAATAGGTAGATAGAAATATAACTAAAGCAGGCTATTCAGCTACATAGTTAATGCTCACTCAGTATATTTTCTCTCCAATATAATCAAAATATTTAATTTTCTATTTTATAGTAGATATGGTTTCCCTTTGCATGTAGATAGTATGGCTGTAATTTGCATGATTTGAGTGTAGTTTAAATTCTACTGGGCACTCAGATTTTTCTTTGTACCTTTAAAATTCTTCCTCACAAAGTCTTCTTTGGACACTTGGCAGGAAACCTGAAAATGTATATTGTAAACCTAGTCCTAATTAGAAAATACAAAATGAGAATTGTGAATTTACCATGGCGCCACATGCTATTATCTCAGCACTCAGAAGATGGTGATAGATGGATCAGAAGTTCAGTATCATCCTCCTGCAATTATATAGAAGTACCCTTCCTATACACAAGTGATAAAATGAGTGAGAAAGAAATAAAAGAAACAATACCTTTCACATATCCTAAAATAATATAAAATTCCTTGGGGTATCTCTAACCAAGTTAGTGAAAGCCTAGTATGGCAAAAACTTTAAGACATTGAAGAAAGCAATTGAAGAAGATAAGAGAAGATGGAAAGAGCTCCCATGTTCATGGATCTGTAAGATTAATAGAGTAAAAATGGCCTTTTTACCAAAAGCAATCTACCTAGGCAATATAATCCCCATCAGTCTACAGTGATGTCCTGCCTGCAAGATATGCTAGGGCAGTGGGGTACAAAGCTCAAAAGTAACCAGCCAATAACTGACTTGCATTAAAGCCCACTCTACAAGATAGAATCCATATCCAACGTTGTTTGGATGATCAATACCAAGAATCTGAGACTAGATAGTTCAGGCATCCAGGGTAAAACCACATACTATTTTATTTTTTAAAAAATGTAGCCTCCTAATGGCATTCTGTCATACTCAAAGATCAATGCCTTGCTCAGTCATCATTAGAGAAATCTCCCCTTGCAGCAGTTAGGAAAAACAGAGATCCATAACTAGACCATATGCAGAGAGTGAGAATTCTTGGTGTACTCAGTCTTAAATGGCATCATGTTTCCATGAAATACTTCCCCTAAAGGTCCAAGGAACCCTACAGAAGAGGAAAGAACATCAGAGCCAGAGGGTATGGAGGATACCAAGGAAACAACAACATATACAGATGAACTCAGAGACACTAGGAAAGCATGCACAGGTCCTACAACTCTGCACCAGACAGGGTTATAGAGTTGAAGAAAGAAATGGACATATGCTCTCATCCCTAATTCAGAAGTGAGTTCCAGTTGCTGACACTTTGCAAATGAATCTCAATGGGGAAATGACTACTCTTAAGGGTAGGCAGCATGCCCAGCAATAAATGGCCAATAGGAAACAGACTCAAAGGCATCTTTGGAGGTTTCTTGTCTTATAATGTTCTGTCAGGGCTTTTTCTTTTGTTTCTTTTAAAAAAGAAATTTATCTTTTTATTTTGTTGTTATTATATGTATTATATTATGCTAATTTTATATCATATCATATCATATTATGTTATGTTATGTGTTGTTAATCTCTTTCATTACCCTACAGGTCCTTTGTATATATATATATATATATATATATATATATATATATATATATATAATGGCTTCTAGTTTTGTGTTTAATTAGGAGGTGCATCTTGATGGAAGGGGAAGTGGAGAAGAGATGAGAGGAATAGAGGAAGAAGAAACCATAATCAGGATATATTATGTGATTAAAAAATTTATTTTCAATAAAAGAAAAAAAAGTCATGTTAATAGAAAGGTGGGGGAGGTATATTACTACACATAAGCCACTCTTAAAACCACTCTTTTGAGTTTGCTTCTGGCATTTCTTATACTTTAATATCTTTGACATGTGTCTCCTACTTATCTGGAATCACCTGGTTTGTTTGTTGTTTCCATGCTTATTGTGTTTCTGTGTGAGAGTTGCATGCATGTCTGTTGAGATGGACATCCCTTGAAATTTGATGTAATAGCCTTCAAAGTAAGTGGCTATTTCCTGATCGTCTGTTTTGCAGTACCCCCTGCACTATTGATTTATTTGTATGTGGCCATAGTAGACTCTCCCTGTAGCTTCTTTGGTTAAGAATCATGAGTTTGGGCACAAATCATGCTATCTAAGAGAGAAAAGCCCTAAACTAGGTTTAGGCACTGGTCATGCCATATCAATTAAAAACCCACAGTCCAGGCAAGACTTTCATATTGGTGATTTGGGTAGGTGTAGTGAATACAACAGAGTATGACAATCAGTAACCAACCCTTCGTAATTATTCCCACAGTGTGAGTCACAGCCCCTGGCAGGTCATGGGAGCTTTGGCAGGAAGGACTGTTGATAGTCTCTTGGCTACTAAAAAGTGATTGTTGTTGCTGTTCTTTTCTCTGATGTTTGTTTGTTAGTTGATTGTAGTTTGTGGGTGTATATGTTGTGTACGTGTACATGGTTCATGCTCATGAATATGCAGGTGTGCCTACTTGTGGAGACAAAAGCAGGATACCAGAGGTTTTTCTCTCACTCTTTGCCATATTGCCTTGAGACAGGGCATAAGCTTGCCATTTCAGCTAGTCTGGCTGGCATCTGCGATCTTAGGATCTTTCAGTTTCCACCTGCAATAATTGAATTCCTGCTGTGCTTGGTTCCCTGAGCCTGGGTTATGGCAGAACTTGGCTCAATTCCTTACTGCTGGTCCAGGAATATAGGTGAATTGCAAACAAACAGACTGTGAGCTTGATACACACACACACACACACACACACACACACACACACCTGCAGATATAGATCAACTGGTGGAATACTTGTCTAGTATGTAAAAAGATTCAATCCCAGTCATCTCGGCTCAACCAAAATTTCAGAACTGAAAAAATAGAGACAGCCTGGTCAGAAGTTCAAAGTTACCCTTAACTATTTATCAAGCTTGAAGCTACCTAGACCGTAAGACCCTATCTCAAACAAAAAATAAATGTGTGTGTGTGTGTGTGTGTGTGTGTGTGTGTGTGTGTGTGTGTTTCCCAATGTCAAGATATGTTAGCACATGCCTGGCCTGTAATATCAGCTACTTCAGGAACCCTGGCAGGAGGATCATAA
>PVIH01002048.1:11955-205581 GCA_004025045.1 Sigmodon hispidus
AAAAAAAAAAAAAAAAAAAAAAAAAAAAAAAAAAAAAAAAAAAAAAAAAAAAAAAAAAAAAAAAAAAAAAAAAAAAAAAAAAAAAAAAAAAAAAAAAAAAAAAAAAAAAAAAAAAAAAAAAAAAAACTAAAGAGCTTGGGATGTTTCATTGGCAAGTCACTTACCTAGCATGTATGATGCCCTGGCTTTGATCCCTGAACCAGGAGAGGAAAGAGAAACAAGACAAAAAAGTGGAAAATGATTAATTCAGAAAGAATAAAAATTAAAATATTCTAAATATAGAAAAAAGAAAAATATTTTGATGAAGATTAATAAACATAACTATAATAAAATAAAAATTAAAGAATAGGGGGAGGTTTACCTTCTCCTTGTTCATAAGTACTTTTGTAGGAGAAAATGCACTTATATATGAATTCTGGCACATGTATGTATTAACATGTCATCAGATGAGTTTATTGCAATTCATTCCATGGAAGATAGAAAAAAAAACTTCTTTGTATGAGTCACACCCAAAGTTAGTAAATTCTAAGATTGCTAAGAACACCAATTGTTACAATCAAGCCTAAATAAAACATAAAAAAAACCAATGATAAGCGAATCCATTGTTTCAAAATGAACCTACATCTCAGCTTCTCAGCAGATGCTGTCCTGCTCATGTTGTTGTTTTCCAGTCAGTATTTTTCATGTATAGCTGCATTATTTTTGCCCGAGAACATATAAAGTCACTACATTATGACACATACTAAGCGTTTCATTAATTCTGTCAACTTTCTTGAACCTTGCCGTAGGCCTCTGAGGAAACGTTGCATTCCAGTAATGAAGAAGAGGATTCCTTCCATGGGATGGAGCCCTATCTTGTGCGGAGACTTTCATCCCGCAGTATCCAGCTTCCTCCTCTTGCCTTCAGACAATTGGAACAGGCTGACTTGAGAAGCGAATCAGAGAACATTCCACGGCCAACCAGCCTCCCCCTGAAAATCCTGCCTCTGATTGCTATCACATCTGCAGACTCAACTGGGTGAGTGAGTGCCTTTGGTGACATTTCACAGCATACATTTTCAGTGGTGACTGTCACCTGTGATCTCTGGGGATTTGTTGTTGGCCAATTATTTGATCTGAGAAGGACAATGAGTTTTTGAAGCAAGAACAAAATGGCTTAGAGGGTAAGAGCACCGGCTGCTCTTTGAGAGGTCCTGAGTTCAATTCCCAGCAACCACATTGTGGCTCATAACCATCTGTAATGAGATCTAGTGCCCTCTTCTGGGATGCAGTCAGAACACTGTATACATAATAAATAAATCTTAAAAAAAAAAAAAGCACAAAAGAAGAAAAACAGTAAAGGGTTTCTTCAGATAACATCTGTCTCCACAGAATAGCACATTTTAGTGGATGTTTCACAGAAAGTTGTGGAAAGGTAGTGGTGACAGTTCAAAAGCATCCAGGGAAAGGAAACTGTATCAGAAAAACTTACACTTGCCATAAGTGATTTTTAAAGTCCTTAACTAATGATAAGTAATGGATTCATTGCCACATAAGCAGACACATGCAGAAACAGCAGGTAATAATTCATTGAGGCAAAATGAATCTGGAAATCAAGACTAGACTACACTGTAATTAGAATAAAAGAAGATATGCATTTATATTCATGAGCCTAGTAATTTGGCCTCTGACACTCAGAGGCGTTGCTTACCTGAATGCTATTTTAGTAGTTATTAATACTTACATTAATAAAGCACTTTGATTTATCCTCGGTGGTTAGATGAGGGTCAACCAAAGTCTGTCTCCTCCATATGGCTTCCTACTTAGCTGAGCATGTTTCATCTTTTGTTGTTGCTCTGCTTCGCAAGGTTATTTAACTCTTCAATAGCAACATTGGTCCATAGGATGAAGTGAAATGGGGGTAGTGTGCACAATCATGGCTTCTCATATGGCAGCTGTATCTGAAACAAGTTTGGGCAGAAAGGAAGGACCATGAAGTCCATATGTACATAGACTCCCACATGTTTCTTAAGAGATGCCAGAAAAATTGACTTATGGTACATGACAGATTCTTCTTCATCTTCTGCAGGGTGGGAAGAGATCCTAGGGAAGGTATTTTCAGATTTACAAAAAGTTGTGACCAAAGAAATTTGTTCAGGAACTCAACCTCTAAAAATATTGAATTTAGCTCTAAAAATTACTTATCAGTTCACAAGCCCTGCACTATTTTTTTAAAAGTGAAACACTTACTATCAAATAAGAAGTTAATAAATGCTTACTTTATTAAAATGGAAATATGTGTTATTGATTTTCTTTCTTCGCTGAGTATGTGTAAGGAGAATATATAAATACTGAGTAGTTTTATATGATGAGAGGGGAGAATTCAATATGGCAACCTGACCTGAAGATTTTTTGAAAAAACTACTTAATTTGAAAAACTGAACTTAATTTGGATCATCATCTCCGGTGTTCACTGGTGTAGAGGGGAGAATATAAGGCATTCCCAAGATCAACCCGGGGTGATCATTATGAAGAGCTCCCAGAATATGTCAATTATACTTATGGTTATGATTTATTATAGCAATTAGTTTTAATGAAAAGTCTGTAAGGAGAAAGACACAGGTTCTGAGTCAGCACCAACCTTCCCAGATTCCCCTCTCAAGGTGAAGTAAAAACAGTTATTTATCCTCCAACCATGAGCTGTGATGGCACATTTGTAAAATTTTTGCCAGGGATGCCTTATGCCAGGCAATCCAGCTAAGAACTCAGTATCAAGATTTTCCATTGTGAGTTACTACCCTCTCTTCCACCTAGGAGGATAGGATGGACCAGTCCAGACTTCTGGGAGGAAAGTAGGTAGGAGAAACCATAACATCTATGCAAACAGTTTGGGCACAGAGAGCCATACCTATTGTATAGGAAAGGGAGAAAAAGAAACCTCTAGAAATAAATTCTCAAACACCAAATCAGGACCATTCTTTCAAATTGATCTTTTGAAATTCAATAGTCACCTGATCAACTCATTTCAGTATTCAAGGTATGTCTTAGAATAATTACCTCACTTTCTCCACACTTGAGAAAGAAGGCTTTATAATTAAATTTCAATAGATTAATTTAAATACCTGATATACTCAATTAATGCTGGTATCTGAAAAAGTTTGGTAGCCAAACGTGATTTCTCATTTAGAGCTCATGTGCTTTTAAAGAAAAATGATAAAATGTACTTGATATTCAATGTGTAGTTTAATAATATTTGTAATTAAAAATCTTAGGCAAGAGTCAAACTTATTTAATTAAATTTGAATGTGTTGTTCCAAATAAACAAATAGTCCCCAAGTGCCAAGGAACTTCAGGTTTCTGGATTGCTGGCATCCTAGAATTTTTGCTGTTTCAAAATTTGTTTTTCACTTAATGAAGAACCAGAGAATTAAGCATCAGCAATGTACTTACTGTTTACAGATATATTCAATATGTTGAAGTAATTAATTTGTGTTTTACAAAGATGACTTTTTGTTCCAAAAGGCAGCCAAGAGAAGGCAAGAATAGCCAGTCAGCAGGAAACACAGACAAGGGAGTTATTTATCCAAGGGAATTCTGTGACATAAGGAAGCAAAAATAAATTTTGAATTCAGGAATGTATGTGATAGAAAATATAAGGTAAAGATAAGGATGTTATTCTGAAGCCATTTTATTTGAATTAGAACAGTAAAGACCTCCCGAAACATCTCTAGACGGAAAGGAGAAGTCAACTCCACTAAGTTGATCACTACAAGTCACCCACTAGTAAAGGCCATTGTGCCCCTCAGGTCCTCTTGCTGACTTACTCTAAGGCCTTAGCAATTATATATGTTTTGATGGGATAGAAAACTTTCATGCCATTTGGACTTAATTTCCTTTTTTAGCATCAAGACTTTTTGTTTTTCATTTTAATTAAAACATAATTTGTCCTTTCCATTTCTTTCCTCCTTCTGATTCTTCTTATTTCCTCTTCCTCACCCCATCTTATGCCGGAATCCCTCTCAAACTCGTGACTTCTTCTCTTTGGTTACTATTATTTATCTATATAAGCATAAAAATTTAATCTAGTGAGTCCCTTTAGTGTTCTTCATATGCATATGATCTCAGAGCTGACCACTCCTCAATTACTCTTCAATATCACATGGTTCTGTCAATTATTGAGTAGTGGTGAGTCTAGGAGCATATTCTGCTCACTGTAGAATATGTGAGCAGAATATTCTCCTGGGGGCAACTGGTACCTGTGTAGGAACACTATACTGCAATAATGAGGTTGTTGACAGGAGCATTTCATTTCTTCATGAGGCACTTGCTTCAGAGAGTATGCCAGTCAGTTCTAAGACTTGCTTAATTCTACTTTGAAGTGTTTGCTTTTTTTCCTAGTAAGAAATTGATCTTTATTTTCAGTTTTTGAATTAATGTTAGTGTTACTATTTTATTATTTCCACATGTGCAGCTTGTACACTCAACACCTAGAAACTTGAACCCATCCACCAGTTAGTGTTCCACATAGCGTAGTATTTTTTCAAGCTACCTGGACATTTATTGACTCTCTTTGAAGTAAGAGGGACAGCTGTTAATGGCTTGAAATCTTATAAAGTCAGCAATGAAGCAATCTGGAGTGCTGTAATTGTATATGCATCCATTCTAAGTAATTTACAATCCATTAGTGTTTGAAAATCTTATTAAGGCATAAAGTACACATGGTAAAATTTGTAAATCTTGAGTCTGTACCTCTTTTCTGACTTTTAATCAATAAAGACTAGTGTTGCCTGTTCTTGAACCACACAGAGGCAAGATCTTATCACAGCTTTTCTGGTGTTCTGCTTCTTTGCCCAAGATGTGTTTTGGTTTTAATTTATTGATGTTGGTAAAAATATCATTCATTTCTTATTTTGTTAAGATATGCTATTCATTTTGTGAATATATCATAATTCATATTCCCATGCCCATTAGTGGTTGATAGGCATTTGAGTTGTTTCTGGCTTGGTGATATCATAACAACAGCTTCAGTGGACATTCTTACACAAGTCTTTTTCTAGGCATGTGAGTTAATTCCATTCAGTTACAGTCTTAAGGATGGAATTTCAGTGCCAGGAAAATGTGCATAGCTCCACCTTCTTTGTTTTAACATGATATTTAACTGCTACATCTGCATGGCTTCATTCTGTAAACCTGACTGAGGCCGTGTGAGAATGAAAAAAAAAAGTGACAAACACAGACAGAACAGCTGGGGTCAAATGGGCTATGCTCCATCTGATGGAGGGTACCACTATGAAAGCCTTAAACACAGTGTGTCTGTTATTACAGTGCAGGGAGGAGGGGTAGGCTCTGTTGTGAAACAGTCTCAGCTGCAAGCATCCTGGCGGAAGATGTTGTTCTTGCTGATTTTCACACACACTCTTCAACCATTCATTTGTACTTGTACTTGAACCAGAGGAAGGGTTTGCTATCCCTCTGAGCCTCAGAAAGGGGAGGCTTTGTCATCCCCATGTGTCTGAGATTTGGGGATTCTTGGCATGGCTCTGCAAATGTCAACAATAAATGTTCACTCAGGACTTCATCAACTTTAACAGTTTCACCCAATAACTTCCAATGTACAGAAATTACATTTATTCTCTAGTCTAGCCACTTGATGCTTTTAGTCTTTTTGAGTTTGCTTATGCTGGTGAGTAGGTGTGTTAATGTGGTTTTAGTTTATGTTTCCCTGATGAATAATGACATTGTTTACATTTTGATGCGTTTAATGAACATTTGAATAAATTCTCCATGGGAGATTCACTTGAATATTCTTCTAGTTTTTTCTTCTACTTGTTAATTTTGTAGGATTCTTTAGAGAGTCTGGACATAAGAGTTTTTATTAGATAAATTGTTGTGGCATGAATATTATATTGTTATTTCCTCTTTGTTTTTCCAACATGGTGGTCCCTCAAAAGTATGAGCATTTGCACTTGAGAAACAAATGTTACCAGGGAATATCAGGGGAATGAACGATAGGAGGCCTGGAGTAATGACAGAAGCTCGGGAAAAGGTAAAGGGAGGAAGAATGGAAAAGGAGAAAATGGCACCCACACAAAAAGAATGCCATGTGTAGGCTTCTGAATACAGGAAGCCGGGGCTGCTTAGGAAGGAGACAGCAGCTAGTACATATGCCACTAACTTTCAGGCTCATTTCCTCTGGAGTGGATGGTTACTGGCTACCCAGACATTGGATGGTGGCCAAAGGGATATGCAGGCAGTAGAGATACAGATAGAAGAATGCTGAGAATGAAATTACACTATGTTTTTGATGGTTGGACCATAACTGATCGGGAGTTAGGGCTCTGGATGAAGTGGTTTAGCTGTGAGTGAGCTCTTCTTGTCCCTCACTAGCATCTCTCCCGTCTTGTGGAAGGAACTTCAAGTGCCTTCTTTTATAAGGAAAAGTAGGAGCAGTGGTGTCTCTCCTTCATAGGTTAGTTTCCAGGACAAAATAGCACTACTTTGTTTCTGACATACCATGTGCACTTCACACACAGCAAAACTCCTACTACTATACAACTTGGGGGAAGTATTGGGAAAAAAAATCAAATGTGATATTGCTGTTGTTAGCTCCCTTGGAGAAGCTGGCTTTAAAGATTCTTTACTAATAGGCTTTGGGATGAAGAAGGATGTTCTAACAGACAGAGAAGGGAGACTGACTTTTGTTTCTGATTCATAAAATCGCCATTAACAGAACCTGTCTAATGCATGTTAGTAAGGCTTCAACTTGTTCCCAGCATCTTTTGATAGATAGCAATCCTAACCTAAGTGCAATTCAGCTACGTTTGAAATGACAGTAGAGGTTGTCCTTCCAATTTACCTCTGAGAGTCAACACCAACTTCTCAATATTTCTCCAGAAAGAATTGTGAATGTTCTATCTGGCCTCCAAGCTCAGGAGCTGGCTTATGTTTCCTGGTTGGCCCATGTACCCCAGATACTCTAAGTAGAGTTTAGCTTGCCACATGCCAGATAAGAAGTGCCCAGGAGTGCAGAGGAGGGGAGGGAGGGTGGTGCTACATCTCCCTAGTCATGTTCCACTGCTACATCAGCTACAATAAAAGAAGAACCAAGGAGCAGCTTGTTCCCTTGTGATGGGATGACACAGCTCTGGATGGATGTATATCCAGGCCTGTATGTGGGTGGAGAATATTATGAGCACTTCCTCATCACTGGTGTCCTATTACCTGTCTGGAAGAGAACACTGAGTGTGTCTATATCATTGTGTCCTATTTTAAAAATGAAAAGAATTTAAAGGAAAAAGAAAATGATCCCTCCTGGGGATTCAAGAAGGAGTGCACGGAGGAATTATTTAGTCATATCAGGTTCATTTTACGAGGCTCTTACAGACTCATTTCTCTGAGTTGCGTGTCATTCACATGGGGGCTGGTCCCAATGGCAGTTAGAGGGCAGATCCTTTGATCGGCTACTCATTGCTTAGTCTTGCTGAGTACAAAGAGTACATGAGAGTGAGTACACACAAAAATAAAAATTAATAAAACATTGAGCATCTTGTGACTACACTGAAATCCAAACAGAAGATGCACAGAAGATAAACAGAAATAAGATGCTCTGCCTTATCAAATGTGTGCCTTCTAATGTAAAGCGGTATTAACAGTAAGCCTTCTGTGTTTGAGGTATTTTGCTTGAAAAGATTTATGAAGCTAGGGGTTTGTATGTCACAGCCTTTTTACTGAGCCTGCACCCTCATATTGAGTATATGCTCAGGTATTGAGAGATTCATTTGCTAGGGTCTCACTGAACATTATATAGAACATTTATAATCTGCCTGGCACAGTAGCCTAAGGCTAATGGGAACATGTATCTGTGATTGTAAGAGGTTCACTAGCAATACGCTATTCTTGAGCTATATACGGTTTTAAAAATGAATAACTACAAAGAGATGAGAAGCAATATTCTTAATAGTGTTGAAGATATAAGCCACATAGAAGAAACTCAATTCTTTGCCTCTGATTCAAATTAAATTTATTTACATAATGTTCTTTTCTAAAAATTTTTTAGGATAATCATCAAACATCATAGGCTTTTTGTTTAATTAAGTCTAGTCCACTTTGGCTTTAAAATTTTCTTTTTTAAATGCTTTTTTATTTAAAAGTTTTTTTTTCATTTTGCATACCAACCACAATTCCCGTTCCATCCCCTCTTCCTACTCCCCCTCCAGTTTTCTCCCACCCCCTCCCCCATCCAGTCCTCAAAGATGATAAGGCCTCTCATGGGAAGTCAACCAAGTCTGAGATATCAAGTTGAGGCAGGACCAAGCCCCTGCCCCCAGTATCAAGGCTGAGCAAGATATCCCTCTAAATAGAATGGGCTCCAAAAAACTAGTTCATGCACTAGAAATAAATCCTGGTCCCACTGCCAGAGACCCCACAAACTACCCAAACCACAAAACTGCCATCCACATTCAGAGGGCCTAGTTTGGTCCCATTCAGATTCCCCATCTGTCAATCCAGATTCAGTGAGCTCCCAGGACCTTGGGTCAGCTGTCTCTGTGGGTTTTCCTATCATGGCCTTGATCCCTTTGCTCATATTATCTCTCCTCCTTCTCTTCAACTGGACTAGGAGCTCAGCTCAGTGCTTAGCTGTGGATCTCTGCATCTGCTTCCATCATTTGCTGGATGAAGATTATATGATGACAATTAGGATAATCATCAATTTGATTAAAAGCAAGGCCACTTCAGGTACTATTGCTTGGAGTCTTAGCTGGGGTCATCCTGTGGATTCCTGAAAATTTTCATAGCGCCAGGTTTTTCCCTAACCCCCCAAATGTCTCCCTCTATCAAGGTATCTATTTCTTTACTTTCCCTCTCTGTCCCTGCCCCAACCCCCTGATACCCAAATAACACAAAGACACAACGAAGAAAATTTGTTTTTCTTAAAGACTAAAATTAGTCTCAGAGTAATGGAGTGCTTTCTATTTACCGTGTTTCTTGAAAAAACAGCATTTTATTTCTACAATCAATAGAAATTTTTATTTCTAATCTAAAGTAAAAAATGCTGACTGCTTCTCCTTATATATCATAGACTCTCTGAAGGTTTCACACTATCCTTCATATTTATAGCTTATGAAATAATAGGCTAATTCCCAAGCTCTGATGTCCTTTCTTCAGGGTTTGATTAATTTTCATTCTTAAAGAATGGTATCTGTAGTAAAGATTCCTTGGCTTTGTGATGTACCATGGTATTTTACATTTTATATGTGCAAATACAGTGGCTTATAGCAGGGAACAGTTTTTATTTATAAATTGAGATGTTATAGTCCATGGTCTTCAAAACACTAAAGAGGGTAGAAAATGTCAATTTATCATATTCTAGCATCTGATATTAATTGCTAATTAATTCTCATGACAACTTGACTTGTTTATGTCAGAGAAGTTGTTTGGGAGTCAAATGCTTTCTAACAGTATGCCTTCTGAACCACTTAGTTCATTGTGAAAAGTAACAGGAAGCACTAATATGTAAATCTTATTGCTGTGCCCAAGCTGCAAACCACAACCACTGAACAGCTTGGGATCAGAAACACCCTGGACTGACTCCTTGGATCCTATTCCCCCTAGAGCAACACCTGACTCACTCTTGAGGGAGGGGGGAGAAAACTGAATCTTCCAGGAATGGAGACTGAACTAAGCAATATTGGGTCAGTGGGACCATGCGACTGCCAGCTGCCTGCCCAGGGAGGGGATGGGGAGTTGTGGAGAAGAAAGAATGACCTGATGTGGTGGGAGGGGGAAGGGACCTTGAATAAGGATATACAAGGATAGAAAGTGTGACTTCTTTGTTCATGATAATAAAAAAAATGAGACTTTATTCATAATAAAAAATGGAAGAAAAAGAAAAAATTCTTTTTAAAAAATATAACCTTTAAAAAATGAAAAGAAATCTTATTGCTGGACTGTGACTCTACATCAACATCAAAAATCTCTATAGATAATGACAGTGTGGTGATTTGAAACAAAATCAATGGGAGTGGTAGTTCACGAGGTGTGGCCTCGTAGGAGGAAGTGTGTAAATATGGGGGTGAGCTTTGAGATCTCTCTTTGCTCAAGTTTCCCTCAATATGACTGCCAGTTGACTTCTTGGTACCTGTAACATGTAGCACTCTCAGCTCCAGCACCACATCTGTGTGCATGCTGCCATGCTCCCCGTCATGATGCTAATGGATTAAACCTCTGAACTGTAGGCAAGCCACTCCAATTAAATGTTTTCTTTATAAGAGGTGCTATGGTCATGGTGTCTCTTCACAGTAATGAAAACCTTAAGACAGACAGACACTGAGGGGCACAAGGTGCTAAGAAGGTAGACATCAGTAAGGGAGGGTGTCAACCGTCAGGAGACTAAGCCAAGTAGCATAGATGTCAAAAGAAAGGTTTAATCAAGAGGGTTGAAAAGTAATTCTCATGAAATACATATGGATAATCAGAAGTACACCCACAGAAGTTCAGCGTGGAGAAACAGAAGAGCCTTCCCTCAATGTGGTACAGGGAGGTAGCATCCTCAGCAGACACCTGGTTAGAGAAGGAATTAGGATGTGAGCTGACCCTTCAATAGAAAGGCTGTATGTAAGTGAAGTCTGCTCACCAGAGGGAGAAATAAAAAAATCCAGTAAGACTTCACGGAACATGAAAACAAAGAGAGTAGGATCTAAACAGGGAAGAGAAATGACAGAGCAACAACAGGGTAAGATGATGAAAGACTACACAGAGAGGGAGAAGAACTCCCATCTTGGATGTTTCTCTGGCCGATGACAAAGCGCTATTACCCAACATTTTAAGAATCCCCTAGCTGTCTTCTGACACACAGATGCTCACTCAGTGAAGCAGCTTGACCATGGCTTATAAGCTTTCCTGAAAGTTCCACTGTGGTTCTCTGGAGTTCTTAAGACTTTAAGTATCTTTTACAAACACTGCATCCACTAATATTTAAAGACACTGATGTTTTCTGCATTATTCAGCTGTTTCCTAGATTTACTATAAATGTAACAAACACGTTTTTTTTTCCTTAAAGATTGATATTTACTTTTATGTTCATAGATAATATATTTCAAACATTTTTTATCCATCTCTAATTATTTTACTAGTTAATGTAATAATTTAAATGTTCTGAGGAAGCATTTGGGTTTCCATTTGCAAATGTCTTTTCTTAGAAATGATGGCTGACTTAAACACTGTGGCAACCTTTTCTATTCTCAAACACTATTTCTGGGAGGTGAACACTATTCCAGTTCATCATGCTGCCCATTTTAGCAACAAAATCAACAGTGAAATTATATTCTATTTGGATAATTATTTGCAGAAAGTATTCAAGAAATTGGGTCATTATAGTGGCCTTGATAAAACAATACATCTACTGTGATTTTTTTATGAACTTGGAAATAGTATATTATTTTAAGAATTTAACATAAAGTATCCCAAGGTCTGTCTTTTTAATAGAAGAATTCATTTTGGCTTATGGTTGCAGAGAGATAAGAAGCCGGTCATCTTCATTGTAGGGGAAGGATGGCAGCAGTCAGGGGCAGCTGAGCACACATCTTTCTACTGCACATATGAAGTTGAAAGAGCAAACAAAAAAATGCATGAGTCTTTAAACTCTCAAAGTCTGCCTCCAAGGAGGCCACACCCCTGAAGCTTCCCAAACAGCACCACCACCTGGGGTCTAAGCATTCAAAAGCCTAAGACTATGGGGAGGTGGGGGGGGCATTTTTCACTCAAGCCAGAATTAGTCAGTAGGCTCTCATGTCTCCATGTACTTTTCTGAAAAGTGTGGGGTTGTTTTCTTTTTGAGATTATAATCAGACCATTTCCCCTTCTCTTTTCCCCCAAACCCTCCCACATATTTATTAGTTGCTTCCTTCATTTGGAAGCTTATATGGCACCTTATGGTACCATGAAAGCTGAAGTGTTTTCATTTTGCTGAATACTATTTGATATAATTGCATGCTTGGGACCTAACTTTAAAAGCCTATATGTGGCGTTTATGCAGGCACAAAATTTCATTGTATCTTTTGTGACCTTTGCAGGCCAATTTTTAATCTGAATCCAAATATCCTAAGATTTAACAAGTGTGTAGTATGCTATATTTTACAAATGACAGAGTAGTCCATAGAGACCAAATTAAAGAGTACTACAATTTGTCTTCATAGGAAATGTGAAGGTTAATTGACTTCCAAAAGGTTGTTGCAACGAACTAAAACCAGAACCCACAGCTTATTTTAGTTTATAGGTTCTATTAAGTTCAGCCCAAGAAACTGAGTTGAGAACTGATAACTTTAAGTTAATTGTTTCAGTGAAACTTGCCATATGTCAAAGATACCCTTTCTTGTTGGCAAGCAGTGAATGGATGGTAGGAGACAGTCACATGTATGGACCATTATGTAGTCATGGAGATGATGGATAGGATAACTGTGTATGTCTCATATACCCAGTTGGGAAAAAAACCAAAACACAGTTATAGTACTGTACATGCTTAAGTATTGGAAAGAAATGTAAAAACCATAATTTCTTGAAATAATACATTCCATCAAGATTGTAGTGAAAATAAATATAAGATTTATTTGCTGCTTAACTAATCTAAGTATTTGCTAAGCCTTGATATGTAATAGACATGGAGTATCGACTAGGGAGAAAGTGTGAACAGGTGGGTGAGTCTGTGATATGTATGATTGCATGTGATCAGATAGGAAATTTGGGAACAATGGAGAAAAGTCCCCAGACCTTCAGATGTCCCCAAGATTACTTTATACAATTGTTTTTTTGTAGACAATTTCTAGAGAACACCCTCAGAAAAAAAAGCAATTGACCAAAGAAAACTAAGCATTCAGTTCACTGAAACAAAGGAGACACAAGTATCAAATTGTAGTCTTCCAGAAAGGCAAAGAAATGGTATTTATAAAGCTGTAGATCCCAGTCTTTCTAAGTGAAAGTAATTGGAACTTTTCAAAATGTAGGCCTTATGTTGTTGGGTTGAGTAGGAGAGTTCACCCTTCACTAGCAATGCCCTGTGACAAGCGTTCACTGACTACCTTCTGGCAGTTAGAGAAAAGCTGTGTACCTATGTGTGGTCAGGCTCACTCACAACATAGTATACAACTCTGTTGACCGGGAAAGATCATGGCAGTGTGTTTATGGCTCCTCATGTTGTGGCTTAAGCCAGTATGCACCATGCTGTTGACCGATAGAATTCTGGACAAACTATAGACTATAACAAAAGTCCTGGCTGTTTGTTACCTTTGTTTTATCCTGCTCATGTCAGGCTCCTCAAGCTCCCTGTCCATTCTCAATACTAATTTGTATGCATTTGATAAATCTCTATTGTTTATGCCTAGGTGATGGCTTCTATTATTTGTGACTCAAAACCCTGATAAGCACACAAACAAATGTGAATGTATCATAAAAAGGTATTAAGTATAAAAATGAAGATGTTGGAAGTGCTCAGAGTTGTCTAGAATTAATTATCCTTATCACTAGTAAATTTAGTTGGAAAGAAGCAAAGGAAAAATTGAGTTTTGTTTTACTGCTTTGTGAATATATATTATATTTAATATATAAAAGTTTACATATATGATGTTTATATATTCACACACATACAAATATATGTACCAGGAAAAGGACAGCAGAGGGAAGAGTCTCTTGAGATGGCCCTGGCAAACTTAAGAAAGCTCTCAATACAGAGATAAAGATAAAGCTTCCATGTAATTATTCCCCTTTGACTGTTCAAGCTGGTCGGCTTAAAATGGACTCCTAATGAGAGTGGTTTGCATTGCAATTAATTAAGAGCTTGAAATTAAAAACTGAATGCCTTTTCCTCTAGAGGATATTTTTAAAGTATTCTTTTTAATTTCTCTGTCTCGGTGTGAACTCTCTCCCTCCCTCTCTGTTTCTCTTCTCCTCTCTCTCCCTCCACCTTTTTTCTTCCTCCACAGAAAGAGAATGAACTCTGATTCCTCATAGTCTACTGAGAGAGGCATTCTTCTTAACATTGGAGCAACCCTTTATCTCCTGCTTTTACTGCCTTGTGTTTATCAATTGTTTCTGAAATAAATGTTTTAAAGGCAATCACAAGGCAGGAGGAGGAGAAGAGGAAGAAACTGTTCAGTAAACTACTTTTGGCACAAATGTTCTTGTCTTTTTAAAGTCATGTCTGTTTGTTGTAAGAGTGAGAAAGACAGAGACAGAGGCAGACAGAGAGGAGAGAGGAAAGGAAGCAGAGAGAGAGAGAGGGAAAGGAGGCAGAGGAGGAGAAGAAGTGCACACTCAGGAAGTTCTTACAAATAATTATTGCAGAGACAGATCATACATGAAAGGTTGAGAAAATATAGATTTGTCAAAATAACAGTCTCAGAAATCTGATGGTCATGCCTGGTCCCCAAGCCCTCCTTCCACCAAAACACACTCTGTCTCTGTTCTAACCTCAGCCTTCATGAATTTTTCTTTTAATGCCATCTTTTCTGTTAAGAAACTATCTGTTCTTTGTGGGATTTTTTTTTTTCTAGTAAAACAGAATGTATCTAGGAGGACCAAGCCTTCAGAATGTATCTAGGAGGACAGTGCCTTCTAAGGTGTTTAGTGAGATGATGTCCCAGGGTTAGTGTTAGTGTAATGAGAAGACATGGATTCAGACAGACACAGATTCTAAAATTCTTCACAATATTAGCAACATGGGCAGTATTATTTCATAAAACTTCAACATATGTGATGATTGGATAAATAAAAATATGAATTAATAATCAAGAAGCAAATTCAGCAGCAATATAAAAGTTGAGAAAACTACACATTAAGTTAATAATGGTGCTTGTATGTGATGTAAACATACATGTATTTGTGTGTGTGTGTGTGTAAATTCCTGAACAACAAAAACAAGGTAGTAGTGCTCATTGTCTCTCATCTCCCTATCTTGTAAAAGCTGGCAAGTGAAGTATGTATTAGTATGTACATTACGCTAAACACTGGGTAGCTTCATGTATACAATACTATTTTCATTTAACAGGTAGGAAAACTGAAACATGGAGAGGTTAAATAATTTCATCAAAGTCAAAGAAAACCAAGATCTGAAGATACTGTTTTAACCTATGTATGCCAGGATGTCGAGTACCAGATTTAATGTCACTTTTGTGTTCTCTCCCAATGCACAGAGCTGCCAATGATATGGGACCACCCTCGCACCACGAGTCTCATCTCTCCTGTAGAATACATGGATGTTTTCTGAGTCAGACCTTAATACACCAATTCTTTCCAGGGAACTTTCTACTAACGTCAACAATTCCTCAGAGACTGATTGACAGGAGCTGAGTATTATTAGATGAGGGTAGTTCTCATCTGCTATGAAAGCCTATGCCAACAACTAGGGTTCCTGAGACATTTGGGATTCTGAAAAAAAATTTTTCCATGTCCAGATGGGAGGGAAGGTGAGGAGAAACTGGGAAGGACAGAGGGAGGGGAACTGTAACTATGATCTATTATATGAAAAATAATCTATTTTTAGTAAAATGAACAGAAACTCTCAAGGTCATTTAAAAAAAAATCCATAAACCAGTTGTGCTTGGTTCTATCCTAGGACTCTGAGTTTCCAGTCTCCAGGTCCTGGCCCTCAGGGGTGATCTCCCTCTGAGGGTATAGGTCTCTAGCTGTGCCAGCCATTAATTTGTCATGCCCATTTTTCTGTATAATCTCTACCCCAGAACATCCTGTAGGCAGGACAAATTGTAGGTTGAAGAGTTGTCCCAGACCCTCCACTGATTACAGGAGATGGCTGGTTCCGAATTCTCACTCCTCAATGCTTAGCTAGGGTCACCCACTTAGATTCCTGGGAGTTTCCATTGCTCTAGTCTTCTAGTTCATCTCAGAAACACCCCTGTGCAGCTTGCTCTACAGTGGCTAGCCGATATCCATGGAAGGCTTACCTGTCTATATCTAAGACAGAGGAAGAGGGAAGGAGGTTTGGAGGAGAGGAGGGAGGAAAACTGTGGTTGCAATGAAAAAAAATAATAAAATCTCCCAGAATCTAAAAAGAAAAATAGAGGGGCTGGAACGATGGCTCAGAGGTTATGAGCACCAACTGTCCTTCTGGAGGTTCTGAGTTCAAATCCCAGCAAGCACATGGTGGCTTGCATCTGGTACCCTCTTCTATATACTGTATGCATAATAAATAAATCTGTAAAAAAAATAAGAAAGAAATACAAAAAAGCAGCAAACAAACAAAAAACAAAACAAACTCTAAACCTAGAGTCTGGCTTAACAATCAGAATATTATATTTCAAAGATTGCAAGTCTTTAATATACTGATTTGAAAAAGTTAACAATACAAAATAGTTTTGTAGAACTGTATTAAATACCATAGAAATAAAATTTGCTTTCCCAGGGGTCATCAAAAGTCGGATCCCACTGTTATTAATTTGCACTATAGAGTAATATTCTTTGAATAAAAACAGCATGTTGCATAACATAGCACCAGGATCTGTGCGTCTGTCACCACTGATCATTGTTTAAGCAATGTAGAAATTAGATTTAGACAAATAACCATACAGAGCTGCTGTTATGTCTGTTTACTGATGAGGAGAGCAAAACTAGAGGACAGTATCAAAGCAAAATTTTCACCAGTTGAAAGATCTAAACTCACATTTGTTTTTAATCCTGAAAAAATGACTGAGTAGCCCAATATTCAAGCAACAAAATAAATCTTTGAATGACTTCTAATTTTTATTTAAATTATTCCCATAGAGGTATGCTTATAAGCAGAAACAAAGACTGCTTTAACTGACAAAGGCCTGTACATCTGAGAAATATATTAACAATAAAAAATTAAATTATGAGTTTTAGTAAACACTTCTAAAAAGACATCACAAGGATCTGCATGATTTTGCTTCTGGAATTTATTTTTTTAATAATTTCTCTGAACAGGAAAAATTCTAGTCTACTCTTGCTGGGTGAATCATAGCATAGGCTATATATTTGACTTGGGAGCCAAGTGGAAGTTAAAATCACATTGTTATTTTTATATTCTAATTTTTATTAACTTGTTCTTTGATAATTTCATATATGTGTATAGTGCATTATTTTGTTCTCACCCCTTAGTCTCCATTATCTCTCTTCCATCCTTGTCGTATCCCCTCCCACTCTCTCATTCATACTGATGTAGCTCTGCTTTGCTCTGTAACCAACTGAATGTAACTCGGGCCAGCTGCCTTTGTGTGACCATGGTTTAAGACTATCCATTCCTGCACAGTGGACTCCCCAGGAACTGCTCACTTAATGCCAATGTCTGTCCCTTCGCCAGAATAGGAGTAATTTGTTAATAATTCATCAGAGAGAGTAGCACCCTACACATTTTTTTCCCAGCCCATATTTGACTAATGATGAACACAATCTTGTACGCATATAAGAGATAGGACTAAGATCCTGGTTTAAGACTTGGAACGATGAAACAGAGCACAGGTGGAAAAAAGAGACAAATTCTACAACTGGCAAAGAAGTGAGATCAACAACAGCCTTGTGGTGTGGGAAGGAATACTCTTCATAACATCATTCTAGCTATATGCTAGCTACTTGGAGTTTATTTTGAAATGCTTACATTGGATTAGCTAATTTACTTTAAAAGTAAGGGTTTCAAGCTTTTTGTTTTCATCACAGAAATAAATCAAGGTCAAAATTTAAAGAAGAGAATGATCATAACCCGTTTATTGTTGATGGAAATGCTAAAAATGGAATGTCTAAGGGTCCTATAAAAAGGGCTAATAATAAGAAAATTTAACGACTCTTTCATGGAATTGATTATATCTTTTATTTGACACATCTTCCAAATGTGTGCAGAACATGTTTGGGTTTTTTTTGTTTTTGTTTTTAAAAAAGCAATAAATTCTCTTTGTATATTTTACTAGTATAGAGAACCTAAGATATGCTTTTATCATTCATATTGCTTAACATTTCTGCTGAAAATGTACAACATTATAGGTTTTGTCAAAAATAGAGTTAAGAAATCATTACAGTAGGACTGGAAGGATGGCTCAGTGAACTTTTGTGAAGGACTCAGGTTCAGTTCCCAGCACCCACATGGCAGTTCACAACCATCTGTAACTTCAGTGCCAATGTGTATGGCACCCTCTCTTTCCTTCTGTGGGTACCAGCCCTGCACGTAGTCTACAGACATGCATGCAGAGAAAACATAGAAAATAATTTTTTTTTAGAAAAAATAGATAAATAGTTGGTTGAGAAAATAAAAGATCAAGAACTGATCCCTAGAGGTCAGTTCTGTTAATTTCATATATTAAGTTTGTGGTCTTAGAGTTGTTTTCGAGAAAAAAAAGGGGGGGCAAACCAACAAGAAAAAAACAGTGCACAGAATAAATAACTTCATTTTAGACAGAGCTGTGTTGCCTAACCTGGGCAGGATGTCACATTTTAACAGAAAGCCTACATACAATAAATTAGACTCTCCTGTTTAGAATGAAGTATATTTTACTAATGCAAATCCAAACAGGAGATTTTTTGGTGTGGCTATTCACAATTGTGTTTGTTATACTAAGAAAAGGCCTTTTCTTCTCAATTCTGAGGTTAAATTAGGATAGAGAATCTGTGCGTTGGAAGGCAGCCTGTTCCTCTGCTCTGTTTTACTGCTTTCAATATGGCTCAGTGCCATTGTGCTCTAGTAAAAACTACCTTTGATGGACTGCTGGGAGAGCAAGCAGGAAGTGGGAGTGTGGGGAGCGTGGGCGAGTCCCTACAAATGTAAAGAGCGGTTCTGTATTTCGCTGTGTTTCAGAGCATTGGTCAAAATCTTGAAGCCCATGGAGTAAAGCATTAGGGAATTAGAATATTTCTTGGAAGGGGGGAAATTAGACCCAATTCCCGTTCCTCCAAGACTTTTATTCAACTAGGAGAGCATCATCTTGGGAACTAAGTTGGAGTATCAGAAGATCTCTGAGGTCTTCTGCAGCAGTGAAGTAGGGAGTGGATCAGGCTCCACCCTCTCGCACCTCTCAAGCCTGTGAACCATGTTCTTCTGCACTCTTGTTAAGCACTGTGACCTCAGTTGAGAAGGGTGATGGTTTATGTTCCTTTCTATAGCGTCTGAACAGACAGATCTACAAAGGCAGATCATAAACATATTCTTCTCCTCTTTCTATATTTTTTTTCAGTCTCTTCTGCAGCCAACATTCAACGTTGTAGAGACAGGGACTAAAAATTGGACCTCAGGTCAGCTTAGCTGCCATTGTCTGCTTGAAGCAAAAAATTAAAAATCTTTGATTTAATAAATCATATACAAATAATATATATAGTAAGAAAAATAAATAGCAATTTAAAAATGCATATGGCATATGTTATAAACATAATTTTAAAACTGCTTTCATAGCTATAGAACATAATTCTATAACTTTGACCCGAGGAATCAGCTACATGTTCTTTGATGAATTCTTCAAATGATGCTGAAATTAATGCGCCTGGTTTAAACACATTTAAAAGGAAATACAAGCTTTATACAAGGATTTTTAAATTATTAACAGTTTTAAAAAGTTTGACAACTTTATATAAATTATGAATGCGAGTGTCAAGTTTTGAGAAATCTTTCAGCATGGATTGCATGTATGAACTAGATGATTTCAGAGCATTTTCAGGGAGTTTGGGATTTACTAATTAGTGTTATGTGTCTTCTCATTCTGTAAATGCTTTGTCATAGAGGTCTTTATATTATGTCATAATATAAATTTTAGATTGTCTTCATTAGTGTCAATATGCTATGTCAAATCAGGAAAAGGATTAAATGTTTTTCAGTGAGTTAATTTGATTCACTCTCTCTTGACTCACTCAGTTGTGTTGCTGAGAGCCAATTTACCATTTCTTCTTAATACATATCTATCTCTCAATGAACTACTCGCCTTTGAGAATATCTAAAAAGAAAAAAAGCTACAATTGTATTCTTGGTATGTGAGTATTTCTACTAATTTAATCACTCAGTTTTATTGAAATTTTCATATTTCAGTAATAAGATTCAAAATTTTATTAGTGATTTGTCTATTTCTTTAATGAATGAATGTAAAAGAAGTATCTTCTGGACACATCTGTATTGGGTTCAGTAATTTCCCACCTGTACTACTGGAAGATTCAAAACATCTGTCCAATTCTATTGTGAGATATTGGAATGCTATTTATTAAAGTCTTTCAGGTTTTTCCAAAATGTATGATCGAGTGAGCATATTGACAGAGTACCATTTTAGGAGCTCTGAAGATGCTTATGCAGGCAGGCAGGGTCCAGCAGTTTGAACTCAAATCTCCTCAGCTCCTCTGCCTTTATTGGGCTTCTCCCATAGACATACACACACATAATACATGTCTTTATTGTACTCCTCATTCCTGTCACATTTATTATTTCACACACCAGCTTCTCTAATATTGGTTCTTTTGTTCCTTTCTTTCTTCCTATGTTAGTATCCAAGCTCTGTAGAGATAGATCTGTTACTTTCTTTAACAGACACAAATCAGAGACTTAAAACAGCAAAGATTTATTCCTTCTGAATTTGGGAAGAACTTCAAAATCCAAGTGTCAGTTGACCTGGTTCCTTCATGAGACTGAGGGATAATTGGCTGCAAGCCTGTCTCTCCTTCTGGAGGCTCCTGACAATGGCTGGCATCCCTCTGTGTGAGACTGAGTAACTCTACTCTGCATTCCTCCTCACGTGGCTGTCCTCTGTCCATGCCTCTGCATCTTTTCCTGTTCTGTTCTTCAAAAGACATTTCTAAGGAAGCCATAGGTCATCGTATGTGGGATCAGCCTACCCATGATGATCTCATCTTAGGGATACTTACCTTAATCACATTTTTCAATACCCTTGTTACAAATAGAGGTTCATTCATATTCAATGTGGTCTTTCTTCAGCACACTACAGAAGGCATAATTTCCCATCCTGCTCCCTGCTTTATCTCCAGCACCTAAGACAGAGCCTGGAAAGTAGTGCTCCTTTACATTTGCTGAGTGTATCCACTGAGTGCCAAAGACATGCCAGATGCTGAATATGCACAGTGCTGAGATTTAAGTCATTCTAAGATGAATCACTTTCTTTTCTCCATTTGCATACAAGATCTAAGGATAAAAATGTTATCTCTTATAGTGTTTATGTATTTTAGATTTCTTAAGATCATACAGTTCATGTGACTAGAAATGTGCAAATAATAGATAGGTGAATGGCCAGCAGACTCATTTGGAATCACTAGTAATTTAGTTTTTCTTTGCAAGCAATCTCTCATGCCTTCCCTAGTGGGTAATTTATCTTTTTGGAAAACATGATCTTGCCAACAAGTAGCATTTTCTTGTAAAAATGTTTGCTAGAAATGCCAATGGCTCTAATTTCCTTTTGTAAATTCACATTTTATAAAAAGCATTATCTAAATTACCCGTTTCCTACATAATCTCTGTAAATCAGGAATACTATCCAGGCTCTTCACTTTGAAAATCAGACAGTATTGATAAAACAACATTATTTGTTTGTTATGTTGTACTCACTCACCATTTAGTTGGTTAATTAGACAATAAACTTAAAGCTTGAAAGCATGCTTAAGGCAATAGTATACTCATAAATATTCAGAACCAAATGTAACATCATAATATCTTGGAAAAAATCTCACTAGGCAAGAAGTAGAATATGCTTTGCAATATTTAAAGACAGCTGCCTGATATCTATTTATTTTCTTTTTTGGTAGAATTGAATATCCACTTAAAATATTAACTTTCTTAAATATATATTACAAACTCAGTGAAATATATGTAAAAAACAAATTCCAATTCTGTGTGTCAGAAGTATTTAGTTCATCTCATAGACATGTACACCTAGGAAAGATGCTTGTTGAAGAGCCTAGAGAATACTTCAGGTACAAGATCTACATTCTAAAGAACTGACACTTTCACTAATGACTAACTTTGACACATTAAGTTTCTGATTTAAGATCAGTTTAAACCATCTATTTATGTAGATGTAAAACTATACATTCTATGAGGGAAAGAGCATCTTATATACCAATGCATCCAAAAGAAAAACTGCAACTAAGAAAGTAATTCCTCAAATTCTTTTGAGGAAAAATAATTGAAGAACATTTTGTGGCCTGATTAATTGACTGATTACAGGAATCCTAGCCTTTTTTTAACTTATACTCCATAATCCCAATAATGACTTTCAGATGCTTATTTAGGTATGAGTGCTATTGTTTATAGTGAAAGAAGCATTCATTATTCAGTGCTGTTGTTATTTTATTCTTTTGGGGGTTCTGCCACACATCTCCCAAATAAACCACACATGAAGGTTTATTCTTAATTATGATTGCCCTGTTGTTATCCCGCTCCTCATAACTTTAAATTGTCCTTCTACCTTTTGCATCTGGGCTTTTCCTTTCCTTACTTCTATAAATCTTAAACTTTCTTGTTGGCTGTGTGACTGAGTGGCTGGCCAATGACATCCTCTTCCTTCTTTGGCTACTTCTTTTTTCTTAGCAGATTTCTCCTCCTATCTATTCTCTCTGCCTACCAGCCCCACCTAATCTTTCTCCTGTCTTGCTATCGACTTTAAGGTTTTTATTAGATCATCAGATGTTGTAGACAGGCAAAGTAACACAGAATTAAACAAATGCAACATAAACAAAATTAACACTACAATGTTTCCCGTTTTTTGTCTAAATAAAAAAAAGTTTTAACTTTAACATAGTATAACTACATGCATCAAGAACAGCTATCAAGTAAAAATTAATTTTATGACATTCTGTCCATTTGCAGTTAGCATATTCAGAAAACATGCATTATCTATTCTATCTTAGTGAATTCAAAGCTTTATACCTAATTTATTTTCTATCATAACTAAGTAAAACTGCAACTATAAAAGTCTAGTGTTCAACTCTGTCAAAGGCCCAGAAGGTTGTAATATTATTATTTAACAACAGAGACATTTGGCTACCTGGACAGTCACTCAAAGTTCTTCTGTAATGTTGGGGCATCAATTTTCAGCCTACAAGCCTAGAATATCTGGCAGACATTTTAATGAAGCAGGAAATTTGAAAGACTGTTTCACTTTGTTTTGGCAAAGCTCATCAGTCACTGTCCTCTGTGTCCTGCAGAATATCTGGCAGTCTCTTGTATGAAGGAGGAATTTTGAAAGACTGTCTTACCCTGTTTTGGCAAAGTTCAAGTCTTTTTCCTTTGTGTTCTACATATGTAGTCTGCATAGTACATTGTCAGTAGTCAAAGGTAAGAGCAGTTGCTTTGCCCAGTGGCTAGTCTTACCACAACAAAGCAAACTCCTATGGAGTTTCTTCAATGCCCATCATCTCTGAAGTAAATGGGTCCTGCCAGCAGCAGATGTGTCTCATTGTCATGAAAACACTTAGGTTAACAAAACATTTTAAATACCACATTCTATAGGTCTTTAAAGTATTTGAAGACCAATTATTTATCTAAAATACATTTATTTAACCTAGAAAACATACCTAATGTGACTATAAGTTTGATTATTATAGATTAACTACTAACCTTACACATTGCATTTTAAAATAAACTACATAAGCACAATATCCTAACCAAGAACAGAAACATATATACAGTGTAACAAAATTAGCTTCATATTTATAGCAATATACCAAAGTCCATTCCAATGCAAAAGATCTGAGAATGACAGTTGTCTTTTTGTCCTATATTTCTATATTTCCCTAAATATAACAAACATCCATGGCCCACAAAATAACCAAAAGCGTCTTATACTGCAACTCTTGGGAATGTAGACATAATTTTCTCTAGACTGCTTCCTGCTGTCTGTGGATAAAGCATCTTTAGTGTCTCAGAGAGAAAATTTGAGATAATGGCCAAGTGCTTGGAAGACCAGCTGTAATCTTTGAGATAGATATCACCATCAAGATTCAGGAGGTCTCCCTTGATAAAACTTGATCCATATTAGCCTGGAAAAGATTGACAACCTTTCACCTCCTGTGGAAACAAAACTCTGAAGCATTTTTGATTTCCATTTGACAAATATTTTTTTTTACATTGTTTTTAAAGTTACAATAGGTCTAAAGTATCTAGGTTGGTTTAATCTGCAGTCCTGCTCACATTCCCATGTGTCTTAGCAGGTGCTGTTTGCTTATCAATACTTTTAAAAATCAAAATCAGCACAATCCTATGTAAGATCTAGACTCCCTGTGAATTTCCCATCTCTATATGGCTTATTCATATATATCTTATCTCTTTAAAGACTTTATTATTTTTAAACTATTTTTTTCTATGACTGTACATACCCTTTCTTTTCCCTAAGCCTACTCACATTGTAAGCCACACTATAACCTGTTTAGAGAATTTTCTGTCTGGAAGACTTTTTTCTACATATCTTTTAGCCTTTTGACCACATGATGAAACTTTATACTGCTAAGCAGCATAGGCTAGAATCTCATGCTGTGGCTTTGGTGGCTGGATCCACCTGTTTCTCTGGTCATAAAAACCAAGCCTAGGTGGCTTGGTCAGGGGTGCATGACCAGAAACTTGGAACTGCATTCAACCTTTCTAGCCCTGGAATCCAGTACCTTTATTGTCACAAGTTGTTTTTAATTAGCTTGCTAGTTTTATTTAACAATGTTGGCTGAACAGCAGGACCTCTTAAAGGAGCCATGTCCTTTTACTTTCTTTTTGTTTTCTTCTAGTTTTCTCAACCCTTACATGAAAATACAAGGCCCATGATGATACAACAAAACATTGTTGGTTGTTTTGGCTCTTTTCTCTTTGTTCCTTTGTGAGGCCCACCACAGTGCTCGCAAATCACACATGAAGGCTTATTAGTACCTATAATCCCAGCCTTAGCCTGTCTTGTTGCTAGCCAGCTTCTCTTAACTTTAAATTATCCCTTCCACCCTTTGCCTCTGGGATTTTTCCTTTTCTTACTTCTGTAATCTTACTTTCACTCTTACCCATGGCTGGCTGTGTAGCTGTGTGTCTGGCCCCTGATGTCCTCCTCCTTCTCTGACCACTACTTTTTCTCAGCAGATTTCTGCTTCTATATATTCTCTCTGCCTGCTAGCCTCACCTGTCCTTTCTTCTGTCTTGCTATTGGCTGTTCAGCTCTTTATTAGACCAATCGGATGTTTTCAACAGGCAAAGCAACACCTCTTCACAGAGTTAAACAAATGCAACATAAACAAAAGTAACACACCTTACATTAATATTTTACCACATTTCAATGGCAGATTTGTTTTAATTTCTGAATATCAGAAGGTATACAAATGTTGAATAAACATTTAAAAAAGTAAAATTAACTTCTAGAATTTTCTGCTCTTTCTATATATTAAACTATCTTAGTTTGAGTGATAAAATTAGACCAATTGAGTCAATTTGTATTGGTCCTCTAGTTTTTAAAATAAGCTACAAGGTCCTAGTGAAAATGTTGTATATATGCTTAGGGACTAGATGAATGACTTAGTGATTAGTAACATTTATTGCTCTCACAGAGGAACTAGATTCAGTTCCCAGAATCTACATGGTGACTCATATCTATCTCTAACCACAGTTCTAGCAGATCCAACGCTCTTTTCTGATATCCATGATTACCAGGCGCACACACAGTATACATATATATGTACACATAGTCATAACACTTACATACATAAAATAAAACAAGTATGTAAAAAGGGAAATGCTTAAAATCATACTTAAATAAGCATGCAATATTATCAGTGTCCACCTTTATTCTGAAATTATGGCTTCTTGCCATTCAAAAATACAAATGCATCAAATTCCCTTAATCTCAGTCTGACAAGAAATACTTAGTTGCATCCAGCTCATGAGCACAAAGGGGTCCCCCAAAACCCATCTTTGTTTCTCTATAAAATCTGTATCAGTTCTTGATTGTTTTTGTTAGCTTATTTTGTTTTTCACTATAACTTTCTTGAATGCTATATAGTCATTATTTATGATGCAGACATCTAAAATAACACCTTGACTATGACAGACAGATACTGATAGGAGCATCCAGGGGAAAGATGTTCCTTTAACAATGAGTGAGATTGTAGCACATGTCTCCAAGTGATCTGGGGTCAACAGGCTGTCCTGCAATGGTACAGCTTGTTTAACCTGACTGAAGGTCTTAGATCCTCTAGGTCTCTGTCACTTCTCTCATTCAAAGACCTGCCTCATTTCCCAGTATACCCTGCTTTCTCAGACCCACTTCAAATCATGTTTTAACTTCAGCTTCTGCACTTTTGTCCAACTCAGACTCCAGCCAATGGCCTTTCCTGTCTCTGTGAAAGCCAGAAATCATATAGTTCCCCTGGAGAGTCAAACTCTTATTCTTTCTTCAAGAAAACCTATCAGAGGACTGTGTTGTGGAGGTAGCTTGGCATACCAGAAGAGACACTCAGATGGGAGAACAATGAAAGTCTAGTTAATATTCCTTTTAAGAAGTAGCATCAAGTCTGCTATAGAATGTGCACTTGTCATTTGGTGGTATGTTTCCCGATAAAGAAGAGTGATCTGGTTGGAAGAGTAGTCCTAAGGCAGGTGAAGAGGATGGTGTTAAAGGATGATGGTAGTTCTTTTTGACTGAGCTGGCAAGGACTGGCTGTGGTAGAGAGAGATTGTGAGAAAGAACCTAGCATTTGCCTGCTGCAGGGAATCAGTCCTCACTGCTGGCTGCTGTTGTGGTTAAAAATACACGGGACAAGAATATTAAGCAGGAAAAACTCTTCTAGCTATAGTGAGTGGAATCCTTATTCTTGGATGAAGAAAACAGAGTAATTTTGAGCTGTCCTGCAAGCTGAGAGCCCGGATAAATCCTGTCCAATTTGTGTGATACCCACTGGGATTCCGTCTGCATTTTGAGCTGTGCAATGGACTGGGATGGTGGCTTGTTCCCTCGAGTTGGCAGACGCTTGGTGAACAGAATGACTGATTTGCTACCTAGGCTGCATATGCCAATTGAACTGCCAAGCAGCCATTGCCTGAGGGAAATACCAGCTTCTATAGAAAAGAACTCTAGTTAAAAAGATTAAGTATTTGTCAGTGCCAACTATCATTATGCATAATGTTTTGGTTTTTTTGCTAGGTTCATACATCACAAATATTTGAAACAATAAAAGTATGTGATAGAATGCAACACTTTGACCCAGAATTCCCTGTTCCCCAGCTCCCTCAGCATGGTAGGAGCAACTACTTTTCTTAATTTCTTATGCAAATTTATAATGTGCACATAACATAAACAGTCACACAGCTGCTTTTAGCTGTTACTTACATTGATGGTTTTCAATTAGAAAATCTATTTAATTTTAATAATTATAATCAAGGCAGTATGTCTCTTTTATTCCTGTACTTTCATGCATTACAAATGTGATAGCAGTCTAGGAAGGAAATGTTACTATTTGTGTTGTAATCTTAGAAATGTTATTTTTATAATTTTGAAAACATCTTTATTTACACTAGACATGTCCATTTGTAGAAAATTGACACAGGCATTCAAAAGTGTGAAATAATTTTAATGTGACACTCACAAAGTTATTTTCAGTATTTTGTACTTGTTACATGGGGGTTTTTACACTTGAATTTTAAAAGATTTGGATAATTCTGTCACTTTCGTCATGTTTATAATAGTGTTTTCTCTAAATATTCCTTACATGTTTGATACCATGAACACTTCTAGAAAATTTTTTAATAATTCAGATTATCAACTTAGAAAAGCCTTCTAAATTCTGTGAATATTGCAGAAATATTCTACACATCTGTTACTTCTTTCTCCTTGGGAAAATTCTTGAAAGAAGGCTTATTGAGCCAAAGAATAAATTATTGTATTAGTGCAAATTCATGTGATGACTTCCAGATATATAATTACTCACAGAAACTTTAAATGAAACACACAATTTCACAGTCCATGCCTTATTTTGGGCCTCTCACATGTTTGTGAACAATAATACAAGGATTAGCAATGTGTAAACCAAGAACAGAGGGGTTTGGAGCACATGAATGGCACTCTTCTGGTCTTTCTTATAAGGTTAATTTTACATGGTATAGTAATAATATTTGCAAGGAGAAGAGAGACCTTCAGGGCAGTGCACTCTTGAGCTGGGCCCAGACTATAAGAGAAATTCCTAATCTGTTGGTGCCTACCAGCTCTTATAACCTGATTTGTCATCCTAATTTGTCAGTCACACGTGTGTTTGTCCACAGACCCTAAACTCAGTGCTTTATGATAACAACTGCCAAAATTTTAATCCAAAAATTTGGACCCAGAAAATTGACTTCTTGTGTTAAAACACTTTGGGGAAGGGCCTGATTTTTTTAAGTAAAATTTTAATGATTTAAAGATGTATTTTGTTGTATGTGTATGCTTTGTGCAAAGGCTAGCATCCTTGGATGCTTGAGAGGCCAGAAGAAGGTGTTGAATCACCTGGAGCTGAAGTTGGAAACAGATGAGAGTCATTCAATGTGTATTCTAGGACTGAAAATCTACAAGAGCAGCAAGTACTCTTAATGAATGAACCATCCCTCCAGCTCCAAATGTTTAGATTTTTAAAAATCTATGTTATCAATAATTTTAAACAAATGTTTTTCTAGTTTCCTCCTTCAGGAATCATTTATGAGATCTAACTTTTAGCAAGTTTCATATGTCTCCTAGTAATATCAGAAGATACACCCAGAAAGTCTCACCAGCATGACTGCCCAAACATGTACTAAAAGGGATATACCAATGAACACACCAAAGTGCATAGGGAAAAGCCTATGAGGCCTCAATCTAACACCAAGAACTGTAGACAATTGAGGAAACCTGTGAGCTGGAATGATATCTTCCCAGGAAAAGATAACCCCATTAGCTGTCTAGTATCAAAGAGTCAGCCCTAGAAAAATATATACCAGCAACATTCTATGGACTGAACAAGTTACATTTAGGACTATTTAAGTATGTACAGACTCATACATTCATTCAATAACAGTTAGTGAAAAAAGTTATGAATTAGAAGGAGAGTGGGGAGGGGAATATGGGAGGGATTGGAGAAGGAAAAGATGAGGCAAAAATGTTGTGATTATATTATAATCTCAGAAACAAGATAAAAAGAAAAAGTATCACTATGAATCTTCCTTAGACTTTATTAAATGGTTCTTCTATTATGGTGAAATAGGTACAGTTTTAGTTTGATGAGCAAAGGATGTTGGAAGGGCCTGCTGATGTCTTTCTTAGTCATCATTTATACAAATAAATGTTCACAAACTCCTTACAATATTATTAGCATTAGAAGTAATTAGATTAGCACTGGGCTTGATTGGCCTGCATAATCTCTTGCCAAGAATAGACTGAGTACTTAAAAGGCATACATAGATATGGATAAATTCCCTAGATTTACTGAAGAAAATATTCAGAAACACTGGGATTTAGTATTATAATTAAATGAATGATTAGTTTTTTTCCACTTTTATCAAGTGATTATTAATGAGGAACTTAGTTGCCTTCACTAAACTTGACATTTCTTTCTGTATAAAAATAATGAACATGCTTAAATGATAGCTTAATAGTTTATTTCATGACTTTGAAACTCAAAAGAACACAGATATTTAGCAAGTAAGCATTTTGATGTGTAATTAACAAATTATCATTCTCACTTGGAGTATTTTTCACCTGACTAACTATAAGTTTTTAATATATTATTTCTCATTTAAAAAATAGACTTCTTTGATTTTTATTATGAATAAAGAAGTCACATTTTCTATCCTTGTATATCCTTAGTCAAGGTTCCTTCCCCCTCCCACCACCACATCAGGTCATTCTCTCTTCTCCACATATCTCCATCCTCCTGACCCCAGCATGCGCAGGAGATCCCAAGCCAGTACCAGGCTGTTTTTATTACTGTAGCTCTATAATATAACTTGAAGTCAGGGATGGTGATGCCTCCTGAGATTCTTTTGTTGAACAAAATTGTTTTGGCAATCCTGGCTTTCTTGTTATTCCAAATGAAATTGAGTATTGTTCTTTCAAGGTCCAAAAAATATTATGTTGGGATTTTGATGGGCAGTGCATTGAATCTGTAGATTGCTTTTGGTAGAATTGTCATTTTTACTATGTTGATTCTACCTATCCAGGAACATAGGAGAGCTTTTCCATTTTCTGATATCCACTTCAATTTCTTTGTTCAATGATTTAAAATTTTTGTCAAATAGATCTGTTACTTCTTTCATTATAGTTACTCCAAGGTATTTAATACTATTTGTAGCTATTATAAAGGGTGATGTTGTGGATCAATGGAATAGAATTGAGGATTCAGACATTAACCCCAAAACCTATAACACCTGATCTTCAACAAAGAGGCCCAAAATTTTCAATGGAAAAAAGATAGTATCTTTAACAAATGGTGTTGGCATAGCTGGATGGTAGTGTGTAGAAAAATGCAAATAGATCCAAGCCTGTCACCCTGAAAACTCAAATCCAAGTAGATCAAAGACCTCAACATAAACCCAGCCACTTTGAACTTGATAGAAAAGAAAGTGGGAAGTCCACTTCTATGAATTGGCACAGGCGTCCACTTCCTAAATAGAACACCAGTGGCACAAACACTAAGATCAAAAATCAGTAAGGGGGATCTCCTGAAGCTGAGAAGCTTCTGTAAAGCCAAGGACACTGTCAATAGAACAAAACGACAGCCTACAAAATGGGAAAAGATTTTCACCCATGCTACAAGTGATAGAGGATTGATCTCTAAGATATATAAAGAACTCAAGAATCTAGAGCCCAAAACCTTAAATAACCCAATCAAAATTAGACTTATTAATGACTAAACATTTTTATGTAAACAACTAGAACTGTGTGAGATTTAATTGTATGTCACCAGTGCTTGTATTGTGAATAATGAAGGGATCTGTCATAGAACATGGTAAACCATTAATGGCTGTACCCCTCTACAAAGATGATATGAGTAAGAAAATCAGTTATAGAGCATCTTTCTCGTGGAATGTTTTAATTATCCACTTTGGCTCTCAAGTAATTCCAAAGCAGGGTGTTAAGACAATGCTAATATTGCATCACTCTGCCTACTCAGGAAATTGAACGAGGTTAAGTGAAATGGCTGGCCTTCACTCTACATCTGAAATTTCTGTTTGAGTTATTTACAATAATTCCACTCAAACATCTGGTGGTTGACTCTGGCCACAGGCTGGACTTTATTTGCTCATTTGCTTCTCTCTCTCTCTCTCTCTCTCTCTCTCTCTCTCTCTCTCTCTCCTCTCCTCTCCTCTCCTCTCCTCTCCTCTCCTCTCCCTCTCTTCCCTTCCCTCTGCTTCTCTTTCTTCAGCAGTTAGAGCTTCCCAGTAACACAGTAACACAGATTTTGGGATCCAAGAGGACATATTCACACAGAGTGCACTCTCTGTACTACCTGCCTTGAAAACACATAATATCTCTTTAACCATACTTCCTCAGTTGGAGGGGGAGTTGAAGATTTAAAATGAAAGCATCTGTGAAAAGAAGGCTGGTAACTATGTATGGTAGCCTGCCTGTATATGGGTATTAATCCTAGAAAAGCACAAATGGCTGTGAAGGAGTTGTAAACACACTGATGCTGGTTTGGGTTATTACTGAGCAAAGCACGAGTGCCGAGATACAAAAGAAGAGGAGGAAGGGAGGCTACATGAAAGCTTTATAGACTATGTATATTCAGAGGCACAGAGAAGGGACAGTGAAGGATTCCTGTATTCAGAGGAAAAACCAGAGATATGTAAACAAGATGCATATTTTGTGCTATGTATATGTAGAATAAAATGGTTTGGCTACTTGTTATAACTTTTAGAGAAAAAGGTACAACACTGCATTGTTGAATTCGGTTTATACTTGGGAAAGATGCAATAGCTTATTAAATGTGGTCTCTAGGTAGATAAAGGGAAACAGAAGAGGCCTCCTAAATCTGGGTTACATCTGCTTTCAGGAACACTTAATAATAAATGCAGCCTGAGGTTTGGTGACTTGCAAGTGAGTGCAAAGCCTTCTTTGCCCTGGTGACATTTCATTGGCAGGATCAGTAGTCAGAAATTAGGTAGCATCCTGCCTAATTTCTCAGAAGCAAATCTACTCACTTAAGGAAAATGACTTTGATGATGAGCTTGTATTTTTCCAACACTTTTGGATTGAAATGGTGCTTTCTTTCTGATATAATGGTGGTCCTTGTATTTTCAGTTTTTAAATGCCCATACTTGAAGGAATATAAAATTGCTGGTTAGCATCTTGCAGGCTGCAACACTTAACACTCCTCTAACTGGTAAGAATGTTTGTTATAAAGAGTCTTGAATGTAAAGGGCCACATAAGTAAGTGTATTAGAATACACAGAAAATAATATTCTTTTATAATGTTAGAAGGTTATTCCTGGATTATTGGTTTCTGTTACTATCAGTATCTGACACCAAGGCTGAGATTATATGAATATAGTATTATCATCTTTTTTATATGAGTTTTTGATGAGTATTAAAATGTTAATACTTATAAAGAATTTAGAGTAATTTCTGGCATATAAGATAGACCTCAATATTGTTACTAATGATATTTGATAATGACTTTTTAATTCCTTTTTTGGTATAAAAATCAATTTTGTGTTTCTTTTGACCTAGAAAGAATGATGTCTATCGCGGTAAAAACTTATTGTGAGATATGTTTTAAATGGGGTTTATTTTGTGAAAATTGTTTATAAAACAGAGCTGGTTTTAAGAGAAGATGACAGGATAAAGTTGTAGTGCGCCGGAGCCTTTTTAAGGAAGATTTTTTTTATTTTTATATTGTATGTTTGAACTTTTGTGTAGCTGGGCCGAACTGCTAACCCGGTCGGGAACTCTTGCGAGAGAATGACAGCTTTTTGTCCTGGTCCTCTTCCTCGAAGGTCTATTTTTGGAATCTTTTTTAGTTAACCATGCCCTGCTCATCTCTAGTCCTCTGACGCGATCGTTCACATATATAGATCCTGATTTCCCGCTACAGATGTCTTATTCATTTAGCCTGAATTAGCTATTTATTTATTTGTTTATTTATTTATTTATTCTGAAAATATTTATTTATTTATTTATTTGTTTGTTTGTTTGGGGGTATTTTGCCTGCATGCATTTCTGTACACCTCAGCTGTGCCTGATGCCCATGGAGACCAGAAACGAGCATTGAATCTCCTAAAACTGGAGTTACAGACAGTTGTGAGTCACCATGTAGATACTGGGAATTGAACACTGATCTTCTAGAAGAGAAGCCAGTGCTCTTACCCACTGAACTATTTCTCCAACCCCATGCTCTTTAACACCAAGTACTTTGTAACTTATTTAGTTTTAAATTACTCAAATAAAGCAAAATATCAAAAAGAGTAATGAACACATTAATAATAGGATAAATCAACTTGTAAGGATACCAAATGATAAGGACACATTGAATTTTAATTCTGACAAGAGGCAGATTTGGTTTCTTGGCCAAATACTGTGCTAGGAACCTTAGTGCATGTCAGGTTGGTAAACTTAGCTCAAAGGTACTCAGATCTTGTATAAAGATGTTGTGAGTTATCCAAAGCATGCAAGTCAGAAGGCTGGTCTGTAAAATGAATTAGGAAGAAAGAACCAAAACTGCTATTTCTTATAACAACTCACATGCAAGGGAGATCCCATAAGACCAACCTTGTTTTTTGTCTCTACTACTTAGAAAATCTTACTTAAGAAAGTTTTAACTCTGGTGTTAAGTAGTAAGTATGAATTAAAATATATTGAAATTACTAATTAGTCACTTAAATACCTACTTTATTGTTCTTTGTCATAAACCGAATTTATTTTATTTTGTGTTTCTTTTGAAATAATTGTAAAATAAACAAATATAACATGAGTACAAATACCTTCTGCTGTGTCTACAAATATAAGGAAAAATAAAGGTGCATACAAAAATGCATCTGACTTGGGTCTATATAGAAACAAGATTGCTAGATTTGCTGGATTTGGAAAGGCGATACCACATACTATTTTAAATCTAAAACCTAGCAGGCAGGCTAGTGAGAGGACTCGGTGGGCAAAGCGGCTTCTGTAAAGCCTGACAGCATCAGCTTGGTCTCTGCGACATACATGGTAGAAGGGAACTGACTCCTGGAAGTTGTCTTCTCACCTCCACACATGCTGTAGATGCTCATATGCCCTGAACCTCTCTCTCTCTTTCTGTCTTTTCTCTGTCCATCTTTCTGTCTCTCTCATTCTCACCCACATAAACTTTATAAAATGTAACAAAATTTAGGACACTGTCTTTTTGGAAAAGTTGTTTCTCTCTCTCTGTCTCATTGGGGGAAGGGTTTCCTTCCACTTACAGTTATAGTCTATAACTACTACTATAGAAAGGAAGTAGGAAAGTAAGGACAGGAACACAAGGAAGGACCTGAAGCAGAGACCATTGTAGGATGCTACTTTATAGGCTTGCTCCTGCTTTCTTATTTTTGTGCTCACCAGGACTACCTGCCCAGGGTGGCAAGGACCTCCAGGACACTGAGCCCTAGCATATCAGTCATTCCTGCAGAAAATGCCCCACAGACAATCTAATGAAGCCATATTCTCAGCTGAGCTTGCTATTCCCAGATGACTCTAGCTTATGTCGTGTAGACATAAAACTAATTAGATGGGGGGATGGGGAGAAGAGAAACTGAGCGGGAGGGGCTGGGGGGACAGGAGTTTGAACATGGGGATACATGGATAAAAAATGAGACTTTATTCCATGAAAATAAAAATAAATTAAAAATAAAAAAGAAATTTTTTTATTGCTAAGAAAGAATAACTTCTAAGTACATCATATCTAAGCATATTCCTAAGCCCATATCCCTGACCTTTTTTAATTTTAATAATATTTTAATTTTATTTTTAAAAATATATTTATTTTAAATCTCAGCCACAGTTTCCCCCCTCCTCCCAGTTCCTTTCCCATCTCTTCCTACCTTTTCAAATCTACACCTCCTCCATTTTTGTTTAGAAAAAGGCAGATCTCCCACAAATATCAACAAAACATAGCATATCAAATTACAGTAAGAATAAGCATCTCCCCATGTATTAAGGCTGCTCAAAGTGACCCAGTACTGTATTAATTCTATTTAATATTATAATAAAAACACAGAGTCAGATATTGGGAAAAAGCCGAAATATCAGAGAGATAGAGAAACAAACCACAGCCACTTCTCACCTAGCCAACTCCTCAGGCTTGTCTCCAGGAATCCTCCAACTACAAACCTCTCTCTTCTCAGCTGACCAGGGAAATTGCCGGGGAAGCTTAACTTCTACCTTCTCTCCCTCCCTCCACCTAACTATCTTACTTCTTTCTCAATGCCCCTAAAGCTAGAATTAAAGGTATGTGCTACTACTGCCTAGCTGTTAGGTCTTGAACTCATCGGATGGTGGCATGAGTCATCACTCCCTGACCTTCCTGGCTTGGCTCTGTGGGTGACTCTATCTTCTGATATTCCAGACTATTTTTATTAAATATACAATATGTCACCACAACCTAGTATGAGGAGCAGGGTCACGAAAGTCAAGAGTTGAATACAGCCCCTGCTACCAGTGTTAAGAGTCCCACAAAGAAACCTAAGCTACACAACTATAACATATATGCAGATTGCCTAGGTGAGTCCCATGCAGGCTCCCTGGTTGTTGACTCAGTCTCTATGAGCCCCTATGAACCCAGGTTAGCTGATTCTGTGAGTTTTCTTGTCGTATCTTTGACCTCTCTATCTCCTATAGTCCTTTCTGCTCTGCAGGATTCCCTTGACTCTGCCTGATGTTTGACAGTGAGTCTGCATCAGTTTCCATCAGTTGCTGATGATACCAATTGGGCTAGGCACCAATCTGTAGCCACAGGAGATAGCCAGTTTAGGCTAAGTATCCACTATTGATAGGAGTCTTAGTTGGGATCATCCTTATAGATTTCTGGGAGATTCCCTTGCATCATGTTTTTAACCTGACCCTGAAATGCATCATTTTTCCAGTAGTCTCTTTCAGTATTCTCTTTCTGTCCATCCCCCCAAAATGTTAATGCTAGAGTTCCCATGTTGTTGAATATTACTTTAAGGGGTGTTACTTTTGTTTGTGTTTCATTTGTTTAATTCTGTGAAGCTGTGTACTATGCCTGTCTTAAACATCTGATGATATAATAGTAAGGCTGGAGAGAGAAATAGGCAGAGCTGAAAAGCAGAGAGAATAAAAAGAGGAGAAATCTGGGAAGAAGTAAAGATCAAGGATCAAGGGAAGGAGCGGGACATCAGGGTTCAGCCACTCAGCTACACAGCAAGCCACAGCAGTAAAGAAAAGTATATAGAAATAGAGAAAGATCAAAGCCCAGAGACAAAAGAGAAATGAGAAAATTTAAGAAAATCTGGCTAGAAACAAGCCAAGCTAAGGCTGGCATTTATAATTGAGAATAAACCTCCATGTGTGATTTATTTGGGAGCTGTGTGGTAGGGCACCCAAAAGAGCAAAAACAGCCAACAACATTCCTATCCCCATCTGCACTCAGTCTACTTACAAAATCTCTTCTATTTCCCCTTCCCAGGGAGATTGAGGTATCCTCCATGAAAGGGGGTGCAAGATGAAAGAGAGGTAACATCACTTGGCAGAACATAGATTATTATAAATGGGTTAATATAAGTTATAAGAGCTAGTTGAGACAAGCCTAAGCTAATGGCTGAATTTTCATATAAGCCTCCATCTTATTATTTGGGAGCTAGCTGGTGGGTGGCAGGATAAAAAAAAATTGGTTACATATGCTGTCCAATTTGAGCCATGTAAAATCCACATAGGGCCTGAAATCTAAGAAGAAAAAAATAGTTCAGAGCATGCTCAGTGGTTGGAGCCTACAGAGTCTGGTTCTCTTAAGAGGCCTTGCTTACTGAACACATGAATGGGGTTTCTGAGAAGCTGGCAGTGAGAGACAGTATAGACTCAATGCATAGGTAATATGTGCTTAGAAGCTGTCCTGTTTAGTTTCATGTTCACATGACATTAGCTAGAGTCATCTGGGAATAGGAACCTCAATTAATAAAATGAACTTATCAGATTGCTTGTCTACCTAGTCTAAGGTAGAAGCACCTCCTGGAGCTGGGGCAGACAGGCCAGCTCCAGGCCAGGGCCTGCAGGCATGAAGTTCTGCTCTCAAGGACCTGAAAGAGGCCAAGCTGGATGCCAGGCCACTGCTGTGAGGAGTTATGCACCCGAGGACCTAGTTGAGGCCTGACAGTTTAAGAGAAGACTGCAGCATGCAAAAAGAGTCAGGTCCATATCGAGAAAACTTCTAAACAGATATGATATGCTCTAAAATGTGCTTAGATGCTAAAAAAGAAAAGAAGATGGATATAGACAGTTACAGAAAAATAGTTTAAAAATAACAAGGTAAAGTCTTTAAAGAGAGAGAAAAGTAATATAAACAGAATACGACACAGGGTGTCTGGATCCTGTATGGTATTTTGTTGACTTTTACTTTTTAAAATACTAATATACAAAAAACTATAGCTGCTGAAAGATGCCAATGAGACTCTGAAGAATACAGAGTCTGTTCAGTACAGATCAGAGGTAATAAGGCATGAGTCAAAACTCAGATTTTAAAAATATGGGTTAATTATTTATAATAGTTGGGGAAAAGCCTAAGGTAAGATCAACCTTTCATAATTAATAATAATTCTGTATTGTTATTTATGAGCTGGTGCCCCCTAAAAAAGTCTACACTTGGATCCTCCCATTTTTCTAGTCTCCCTGGGGTTGTGGATTGTAGCAAAGTGATCCCTTATTTTATAATAATATCCACTTAGGAGTGATTACACACTGTGTTTGACCTCACAGTCTGGGTTACCTCACTCAGGATAATTTTTTTCTAGTTCCATTCATTTTCCTGCAAATTTTATGAAGTCATTGTTTTTAACAGCTGAGTAATAAATAGTCCATTGTGTAGATTAACCACATTTTCTTTATCCATTCTTCAGTTGAGAGGCATCTAGGTTGTTTCCAGATTCTGGGTATTACAAATAAATCTGCTATGAACATAATTGAACAAGTTCTTTGTGGTATGCTTGAGCATCCTTTGGGTATATGTTCAAGTTGCTTCTTGATATTTAGAGAATGATGTATCCTTAGGTTAGCATACCATAAAAACTGAAACAAAAAATTAGGCCCATAAAAGAATAAGTTAAAAAAATTTTACTTATTGTGTCTCATAGCTTAACTAGGGAGTTCCTTCAGGCAGTATAAAAACAAAAGCAAACAAACAAAAAACCTAGAAATTTCTATTAAATTCTATTACACACACACATACTGGTATACATGTACATATATGTGTGCTCAAGTATTTATTATTTGCCACACACAAGGTGACTAATTATTGTACTGGCTAGTTTTATGTCAACTTGACACATAAGCTATAGTTATTTGGGAGATGGATTATCAATTGAGAAAAATGTCTCTATATGATTGACCTGTAGCAAACCTGTGGTACATTTTCTTAATAAGTTATTGATGTGGGAGGACTCAGTTCACTGTGCGTGATGGTAATTCTGGGCTGATTGCCCTGGGCACTATAAAAAAGCCGGCTGGGCAAGCTATTGGAAACAAGCCCATAAGCACCACTCCCCCATGGCTTCTGAATCAGACCCTGTCTCCAGACCCCAACCTGTTTGAGTTACTGCTCTGATTTCCCTCAGCAACTGAGTGTGACCTGAGAACTGTAAACTGAAATGAACCCTTTCCTTCCTAAAGTTGTTTCTAGTTATTATGTTTTATCTAAGCAATAGAAACTGAAACAATCATAGACTACTTAATTAAACATGCTTTGCTTCTGTTTAAGAATGAAATGAGAAAAATATATAAGCTATAACTAGGTAAAAATATTGACGCCCAGCATCAATGTGTACTGCACAGCTAATTAGAATTAAAACTCATATAATGGATCTCAACTCACTATTCTTTCATTTGTGCTAAGCCATCTAATTAGTTTTTAGTGATTATGTATTTCCTTGTGTTGCTAACTCTCTTATATGACTGCATTGACTTCCTAAAGAAATTGTAGGCATAGGTTAGTGATGCTATGAGCCATCAGTTCTAAAGGAAGTTTTTACAATTATAGGGGCTCAGCATTCATTTATTAATTATGAGCTTTTAGCGTCACATGAGTCAACCTGAAATGTTATTCGGATCATATTTTGCCTTTCCCTTTCAGTCATTAGGTATATAAGAACAGCAAGCCCTGGCAATCTTCGGAACAAAATTAGAACTGCATAGTACACAAGCACTGTCTCCTCCCTCTGAAATCCCGAGAGAGGAGCAGGCAATTTTCTACTCCACTTCTGTAATATGAAGAAAATAATTTAATTCATCTATGATTCCATTGTGTCATGTATATATAGAATTTGTATCCAGCATCATTCAATCACAAAAGAATTGAATACTAATTTAGCTTATTGTTGTGTAAATTCAGCCATAACCCACGCCATAAAATGATCCCAAGAATATAACAAGTTCCCATAGGGAAGACCTGCTAGAACATCTCAAGAGTGAAGACTATTTTTAGCTTTGGATAAAGGCTTTTACATGAAAGAGTTATGCTCACAGCACATTAGTTACACCATTACCTACAATCAGTAATCTAATATTTCAGTATATTTTTTGCATCTCTGTCAGTGTATACTGGCGAAATAATCATTACAAATAACTATCTTAATTGCCTTTGAGCTACTCTGGAGAATTCATCTACCATATTTTTTAAGATCATTTGCCTTAAAAAGTATCTACTTAACTATGTCATTTAAAGGTATGAATTCCTCTTTGTTTAAAACTGTTTTATACCTTTCAAGAATGTACCAACTTTTAGCAAGTATGTGTAGCCTAAACCCCAGGTTTTCTTGATGCTCACAATGAGATAATGGCCTTTTAAAAACTGAAAATTAGAAAATGTCTTTTAAGTCGGTATAAAAGAAAAATCTTAATTATTTTCTTGGCTACTCTCTTATTCTGTGGCTGACACAATAAGTTAATTTCAAACATCATTGTAGTAATTGCTGAACATGGGAATTTGTGGGGTATGTGAGTTTTAATTCTAACTAACATCTTGTATCTTATACCAAGGTATGCAGTAGGCTGCTTGCTCAATGTGATCTTTTCAACTTGACAGATCCTAGAATCACCTAGAAGAGAAGCAAGAAAGCATGCCTCAACAATTGTTGTATGAGGTTTCTGTCCCAGACTTTCTGGCCTAGCCACAAGGTTCAGACCCACTCTCAGCCCCACTTAGCCTCAAATAATTACATACAGGCATATATTATTTTTACAATGATTAACCTAGGGCCCAGGCATATAACTCATTAACTCTTTCATCTAAACTCAGCCCATCTTGTTCAGCCATGCAGCTTGGTACCTTTTCTCAGAGTAGCATTTTAACTTCTTTCCTCTGTGTCGTCTCCTGGAATCTTTGTGGAATCTGTCTTGCTCTGAGATGTTCCCAAGTTTTCATAGCCTGATAGCCCTGCCTACACTTTCTGTCTGCCTTTAGCCAATCAGCTTTTATTAAATCCATAGGCAGGACAAATATTTACAATGACAGGAAACAGGAGCAACATAACCTAATGCCAGTACAAGCAATAGTTCTCACCTTATGGCTCATGAGCCCTTGGGAGTTACATATAAGATATTTATATTATAATTCATAACAGTAGCAAAATTATAGTTATGAAGTAGAACAAAAATAATTTTATAGTTAGAGGTCACCAAAACAGGAGGAAACTGTATTAAGGGGTGAAAGTACTAGAAAGATTGAGAAGCAATCTATACAGGTCTATCTAGGTTAGATGAACTGACATGGGAAGGCTCACCCTAACTGTGGACAGCACTGTTCCTTCAGCTGGGGTATCAGACTGAATCAAAAGAAGAAAGGAAGCTGAGAGGTTGTATCACCACTTACTCTTACCCTCTGCCTCTTAACTGTGAATGCTGCCATGGCATCTCATTGTAGCCTCAGGAATTATAAAACAAAAGATATCTTTTTTCCTTAAATTGATTTCATCCAGTATTTTGTCCCAACAATGAGATTAATAATTAATATATCCACTTTGTACCAATTTGGTTTACAGAAAGAGAGAAGGGAAGGGAGGGAAGGATGGAGGGAGGGATGGAGAGAGGGAGGGAAGGAGTCAGTTATCTGTCAGTTTGTCAGAACTTCAGATAAATTTGATCAGAATAAGCACCACTAACCATTATGTACCAGTTATTACATCATTATCAGTATGGAAGTAAGTTCAGACACAGTTAGTTTCTTCAGGACAATACCATCTGCTGAAATGTCCTCATTCTTTCAACTTGATGAAAAGAGAGGTGATATCTAACATAGCCCAGGCTTGAATTTTGCTGTGATTAGCTGGTCAGATGGTTCCTCTCTATTAACTGCCCAGTGCTACTCTGTTGCCCTTGAGAATTTCACAGTAGTAACCAACTTACCAGATTTAGGTCATCATTTTTAGTCAGTGGCTCTCAACCTTCCTAATACTGAGATCTTTTAGTACAGTTTCCTCATGTTGTGGTGACCTCTTCCCAACCATAAAATTATTTTTGTTGCTACTTCATAAATACAATTTGCAACTGTTAGGAACCTTACTGTAAATATCTGATATGCAAATGGTTTTATGCAACCCCCATGAAAGAACTGTTCAACCCCCAAAGGGCTCATGACTCACATGTTGAGAATCACTGCTTTAAGTGAAAGTTATTACGAAGGACTGACTATTTTTAATTTGAAAAACCCAAGAGTTAATCTGGACAGAGATACAAAGTTATTACAGTGTTTCCCAATGTCACCTGATCACTTTCCCTTTCCATTACTTGACTGACATGAGGCTTTGAGATATTGTCACCGTAGGAACAATGATCCTTTTGATGTTGTAGCATGGTGTTAGCACAGTGTGTGGATGGCAAATGTTGGAGTGGAAAAACAAAAGCACCAAGTACACACTGATAGTAAGGTGTAAAAAAAAACAGAATGTTATCTTGTGATGCCAAACAATAGAATATAAATCATCCATGCCTGTTTCTATTGCTCAGAAATGAAGTCTCCCTAGATTAAAATCTCACAGGTCTTCACTGGATCTTGCCCCTTTAAGCATGGCCTTTTTGGAAAGAAGTACAAACTCTGCTCACCAGTTCTAGGTCTGAAATAAATGGCTAGGCTGTGCTCCAAGGGCTTTCCTTGTCTTTCTGTTGGACTTGTAATGATTTTTCATGAAGAGCAATTGATTCAAATGTTGTATTTCATCTTTTATTCTTTTAGTCAATAGTAAATGATATTCTCTTCTGACACACTCTTCCCTGAGTGGTAGGATTTATGGCAAATTGCCATTTCAATTATTCATTGTGGTCCATAATGGAGTATTGAATACTCCAAAACTGTGGAAATGAACTGTTTCTACAAACCTCAATGAAACAACAGGGGAACATGTCAAAGTAATAACATAGAAGTTATATTGCTTTTTAGTAGATTAATATTTTTGTAATATTTCAAAAATAGTCAACATTTTAGTAAATTGCATGAAAAATGATACTATAGTTAAGAGTTTATATTTTATGTAATCTGTGTTCTTTGTGCTACTTAGGATCAAACATATATGGGTTCAAATACTGAAAAGATAGCACAGACAGTTAAGGGAGAACATGAAGGGAGGGGAAATAGAGTGTGTTGGAGCAGAGGAAAAAGATAGGTAGGAAGGAGAGAGGAAGCTGGAAGAGAGGACAAAATACTTGCATCCCCTGAGTTGTCTTACTGGGTGTAGGCATCTTCATCTCTAATGAGCAAAGTGGAAGTGCACACCATATGGTTAAGAAGAGTGTGTATGGATTAACAAACTGTGGTACATCTACACAATGAAATACTACTCAGCAGTAAGAAAAAATGATATCCTAAAATTTGCAGGCAAATGGATGGATTTGGAGAATATCCTCCTGAGTGAGGTATCACAATTTCAGAAAGATAAGCAGGGATGTACTCACTCATTAGTGGTCTCTAAACAAACAAACAAGAAAAAAAAACAAGCATGTCCAAGCTGCAAACCACAACCACTGAACAACTTGGGATCAGAAACACCCTGGACTGACTCTTCGGATCCCACTCCAACTATAGGAACACCTGACTCACTCTTGAGGGAGGGGGGACAAAACTGGATTTGGCCAGGAGTGGAGACTGATCCAAGCATTTTTGGGTCAGTGGGACCATAGGACTGTCTGCTCCCTGCCCAGGGAGGGGATGGGGAGTTGCGGAGAAGAAAAATGACCTGATGTGGTGGGAGGGGGAAGGGACCTTGAATAAGGATATACAGGGATGGAAAAAAAAATTCAGAGGGAAAGCTGAACACAAAATAAATATATGTGTAGCAATCTTATTTGCATTATCACCCTTGATATGTCATGCTTATGATTTTTATCCTCTTTATAGTTATTTTTAACTTTTCCGCATTTTAAATTCATTTTACTGTTTTTTTGATAAATACAAAATAAATAAAGAAGAAAAAAAAAAAAGAAGAGTGTGTAGAAGAACCTGAATGGGGAATTTCCTGAGCTAGATGGAAAAAGAAAGAAAGGTTGCCAGTCTGTCTAATGATATTTCAAAATAGCTCAAGTGTAGAGTCTGTTCAAGCAAGAATGTAGATGCATGGGTCTTCCAGGTCTTCTACCGTTAATGCTGCATCATTAAGTTAACATTTCTTTAGCCTTTCCCTAAGTCCAGCCAAATTCCTTGAGAGGAAGCAGCATTTCTCTGGACACTTTTGGAGTCTGCCTTGGGCTGTCTCCTGGGTCCAGGCTTTTAGAGTCCCTTCCACAGATATGTCAGCATATTAATGCATTCTTTGGCTCCAAGTGACCTCCCTCCCTTCATTCCTCATTTCCCATTCATATCCTTGTTTCCCTTGGCCTGCATATTAGTCCCTTGGGCCTGCTGTAAGTGCTTGCCGGTCATGCTTCTGACTGCACAGTGACTGGACTATGACTAAGGTATTTTGTCATTACAAAGCAGCAGTGCTTAGAAATTCTGGAATATCACTCCAAAGAGTTGAGGCAAACAGAATGTCCGGTAAAGGACGGAAGTAGTAAAAAGACCCAAGGAAAGAGCTCAGTTGCCTAGTGAGCTGCACACATAAGTTGTCAGTCATTTAGACCGCAGAGCATTTCAAGGAAGGGAGGGGAGAGGCCTAGATGAGGATGCTTTTTAGGGAGATGAGTCCTGAAAAGAAAATGATGCCTGTGAGAGTCAGAGGCTAAATGGCTACAAATAGAACTAAAAGGATGGAAGCCTAGACCATAAGCGAAGGTTCTCTTCACTGAAGGATATATTTAGTCTTACAAGCAAGCTAAAACATGATCAAATGAAGAAAATGTGGGCCAGGGGAAGGGCAGAGCACTCAGATAGTAGGGAATAGACACCTTTACTATCATGTGGTTGTTTCTTTGCTGCTGATGCTGCTGCCGTCTTTACCAGCATATCAGAGGAATAAGAGCTCTTTAGTGACTTGAATTTTCTTTGAAAGTCATATAACCCACCTTCTCTTAATTTCAATTTCCTTATATATTTAAAGGGTTAATAATAATTCTCACCCACTGGGGGGGATCATGCCTTTCTTCTCTGTGTATAAGTTTCATTTTATATGAGAATAAAAGTATATTCAAGGTTCTACCATGATAAAAGTAAATAAGACAAAACCTCACCTTTACCCATTTTTATTTTTGTAACAGAGTTTCCTTTGATATTTTGAATAGACAGGCAGGCAGACAGACAGGCCAAAAGACAAATAGATAAAGAATAGAGGTAGAGGGGCTGGAGAGATGGCTCGGTGGTTGGGAGCGCCGTCTGCTCTTCTGGAGGACCCGGGTTCGATTCTCAGCACCCACATGGCAGCTAACGGCTGTCTGTGGTTCCAGTTCCAGGCAAACACCAAGGCAAATAGATAAATAATAAATGAATAAAGTTTAAAAAAAAAGACTCATTTAAAAAAAAAACACTCACAAATACACATAATTACTCTTACTGGTCTTACATGTGTGAGCTCAAGTGATCCTCCTGCTTCAGCCTTCCAGATAGTGAGTAGCAAGGATCACAGACATGTGGCACCATCCTCATCTATGCTGCTATTGGGTGTATAGGGACTATACCTTGTAAATAGGATATTAAGCTGCCTCATTGGCCTTTGCTCAAGAGCCCTGACCATCCCATTTCGACCGTCAAAATATGTGGGGACAATGTGCTTTTCTGTTGCCACCCGTACTCCAATGCCTGCTCTGTCTCTCATTCTGTCATACCTTCACATTTTCAGTTATGGCAATTCCTCCTGGCTCCTTTGGTTCTCTGGTATTCCCCATCTCACTAATAAACTGGCTTCGAATGAGATGAACAATAAATTCAATATCTCAAATGAAGGAACCTTCTGATTTCACTCTTTCCTCATCTCTCTAGAAAATCCAGTTCTTCAGCATCACCACCTAACAATATTCTCTTCTCCCAATTATCCCAACACTATTCTCTTGTGAGCCAAACTGTGAAGTATTGGACACATGAGATGACTAGAGCCTTTTTCTGTGTGAGTTTGTCATGCTTCAGCATCCTGGATTGTTCTCCCAAAAGTGCTTGTAGAAGGATTACCTAGAGCTGCCTTTCTTCATTGAGCACCTGTTTGCATCATTTCATAGCAGCCTCTAGCGTAGTGCTCAGAGCAACATAAACACGTCCCACCTAAGGCTGAGGTACAGAGAACATTCACCTTATGGCATGATAGCTTAAAGGGTGGATTTATTCTTCACTGAAGCTTAAGGAAACCAACCAAATGAAAACTCTATTCATTTAAAACCACTGAAAGTCATAAGAATAAAGAGCAAAAGAGAATTACTTACTTATGGCATCTGTGTGAATTCAGAAATGTGGGAGGCTGTGGTACGTGACCTAAGACTTCTTCCACCCACCCCTTTCCCACCTCACTCCAGATTAGTGTGGCCAGGAGCGTTTCCCACAGCTCCTGCCAGATGTTCTTCCAAGGAGGAATGGTTACAGCATCTCATTCCTCCTTCTCCATGTCTACCTGAACTGCTTTAAGGCTAAGTCCCAGAGAGAAAAGATAATTAAAGGTGGGATGGAGACTCTCTCCTTCTGTCAAATCCCCCTCCATCATTAATTGGGATGCCTGCCTTGGGCACAGCATTCTGTGAATGTTAAGGCTTTGCCCCCCTTGTGTTCCTGTGGTGATTAATGTAATTTACTCTGGAAGTTTCATGCCTTGGGGAGGTTGGGTTGCTGAGTACCCTTCTTTTCCACTGAGCGGGGCTCCTGCAGTTACTATGTCACTGCCTCCATTTACTCCTTCTGAGCCTGGCTTGGAGACTTTTCTGAGAGGAGAAACAGCTCACAAAAGAAATAGTTCTTAATGTGCCCCCCCATACACACTGCTAACATCATTACTGATTGTACTTGGAAGGTTCAGAGCTGAAAGTGACCTCCAGAACTATGAAAACTGTGGAGCATGGCAGCTGGGAGAGATAGAGGCTTTGCAGACTGGTTCTAGGAGAGAATTGAATTAGGGTGGGGGCAGGAGGGAGCTTTGAGGAAGAAGCTAGGAAGGGTTTTGTTGAGGTCAGATTAAATACAGAACACTGAACTTTGGACTATGCTTTCAAAGACAGAGAGGCCTGATTATATTAGTTTATAGAGCAAATTATGCCCCTAGAGTTTTGCTGAAAGCAATTATAACCATTAACCACTAACTAGTGGACTTTAACATCTAACTATGATTAAGGAAAGAGAACCCTACCGATATCACACCCATTTTAAGATATACACAAAGCTATTTCTTTCTGGTATCTGGGTGTAGGCAACCTTGGATACCTAGATCTCTGGAAAAAATGGATTTTATTTAAATAATTGTGACAATCATTAAATAATGATCAATTAATAGTAGTCCAAATCCTATTCATTGGTCAAGCTCAAGGGCCTTAGCATCCACACAGTATGACTGAAAGAAGAGAGGTGGAGGGGAATTATCCTGCTCAGCTAGAGAGAGACAGAGAAGATGAGTTGGATGTTGGAAGCTAAATGTATATACCCTCTTATAATAAAATAATTAAAATACACTCATTAAAAAATACAAATAGATAACACTTCCTGATGGCAGGGTAGAGTGCTCAGAGTTACTAGGGACTATATAACATCTATCTTCCAGCAAATAATTCCAAGACAGAGATAGAAACAGCAAAGTAGTATCTATCTTCAGGGAAAAAAAAAACAAACAAAAAGAGCAAAAATAGAGAAACTGCTTCCAAGTGTAGCCTGTTGCTCAGTTGCTTGGCAGGAGTGGGGATGGATGCTGGAGGGTTGTGTTAAAGCTGCTATTTGCAAGCAGTCAACCACATCCTTGAAGTGTAGAAGACTGATGGTCACTTTTCCTCCCTTTAACCTCTATTTCTACATCCGAATTCGATTCCCTATGGTATATACAAGACTCAAACATCTTACCAAATTAGAACCACCCCCCAACTCCAAATCTAAGTATCACTCAGCCTTCTTGAAATTTCTATTCATCCTCAAATGGACCTCTGAATAAGCACAGCCAACAATTTCCTATATCTAATATCACAGTGTTCCTGATTTCAGTGTACAATGCCACAAGAGACATCTCACTTCTAAACCAGAGTTCAGGGATACTTAGCACCTCTTGTACCACTACCCTATTCCATGTTGTGGAAGCCAAGTTCTTCTAAATATCTCGGAGTCCTGTTCCTACATCCATCAACTAGTATTCCTGTCTAGTCTCTCTTTACCTCTGACCTAAATCATGTTAAAAGCCTCCAAAAGAGTTACCCAAATTAGGGACACTCCCCTAAGTGGTGTCCAGTTTCAAGGCCATGGCCAGAAACATTCTTTGAAATTCATATTTAATCATAATGTTGTATTTGTTTCATGAAGGTTCTGTAATGAAGGGAGGGCCCTCTACTTACAGGAGCACTCATTCTCCACCCACATATTCCAGGTTTTGTTCTAGGAATGTCTCTCCATAGAAGATACTTTTTCATCTAAGGACAGTCTACTCAATGCTCATACTCTGCCCCGTACTTCCCTTCAGATATGTACTCTACCTTTGTCTTGGGATCCCCTGTTTACATAGAAGATAGATTTTTCTCTGATTGTGTCAAAGGGCTCTGTTAGAAGTTTCACCATTAGAACCCAACATTCAGGAGGAAATTCTTATGCAACAGTGAGAGTTACATAACTCTATCAAAACTGTGTTATAGCATTTCATGGCTTCCATTTCTCTTACTTCAGGGATAACATCCATAATTTTTACTTCTCTATGACGTTCTCTAAGCCCCACCCTCACCTGCAAGCTTCTCTTCTGCCACATCACTCAGACTCCTCCTTCCCTAAGAGGCATCAACCTGCTGCACCCTCTACTGGAAATCCTTACTTCTGCTGAACAGTACCTAGTTTCCCCTCAAGGAATCTTATAACTCAACTCAAAACTGCTTTATTAGAATGTGCATCACCCATCACCATTCTCTTGAAAGGACAGATGGATGGTTTTTTGTTATTGCTGTTTTCTTTTCAGACAGGATTTCAGTGTATAGCCCTGGCTGTCCTGGAAGATGCTCTGTAGAACAAGAGGGTTTTGAACTTGGGAATTTCTTTTTTCTTAATTGTATTTAGGTAATTATTTAATGAAGATTTACTTTCTCTGCTAGATTATAAACAATGTGAGAGCATAGATTTGTGGATACTACTCTCTTGTTTCCCTTCATGCCTAGGCCATTGACTGTCCTCTAAGAGCTATACTGATATGTGTTTTTTAGTATGTGTTAAATGATGATCTTTGATAGTATAGTACATGTGACTTCAAGAGTAGCTTACACTAGGTTTTGCTGCTATAACAGTATCCTCCATAACATAAGTAATGTCTATCCATGAGTTTCAGTGCCTTAACAAGGTTTGTTTCTTGTTCACTCCAAATTTTTATTGTGCTTTAACTGGACACTGTCTTGCTGTGAGTCCTAAGCTAATATATTACCTGAAACATTATTTAACATTATTTTCAGTGTCAAGAGTAGTTTAACATTGGTCATCAATGTAGCAAACAAGACATGAGGTACTTTGTCTCCACATACAATCCAACAATCTGAAAAAAGTGGATGACTTTGCCTATATTTAAGGGAAGCAGTAGATGTGCAATGAGAAAAAAAAAAAAAAAGAGTCAGAAATATATAGCCATTGCAAGACTTCCCAGAGGTGTAGATCTGAGTATGATTAGGATTAAAACTTTATCTGAAGGGATGACTAAAAATTTCAAGAAAGCAAGATAAATGAGTTTGGTTAAGCGATGGAATCTGGACAGTCTGAGCATTTGTAGTGAAGAAACTATAGCCATAATAATAAAGTATGTATGAGTATGTGTGTGAGGCACAGTGATGTGCTGCCAAATTTGCTGAAGACTGATAATAGAAGGATATTTGATTTTTAGCATAGTCATGATCTTCTCTTAAATCTTTTTAGCATGATGAAGAAATATTCTCAGAGTAACATAGTCAATATATAGCTTTGATCAAGTTCTTGGAGCCACTGTACTTTTTCTACATTTGAAGTTTCTAGTTGTCAACTGCTTTTTTTCCCCATACGTGTCTTGATGCCTCAGAAAATGCTTCCTCTGACATAGTAAATGAACCTGCTTTAATCCCTCTTTATCCCACTGTCCATCATTGAGCAAGCAGATGCCAGTGACCCTGTCAATGTGTGAGCTAAGAGTCTTTAATCTCACCTGATACTGGTACTTTCAGGGACTTAACTGAGTAGAGAGACTCTTACCCATAACATAAAGTGAAGGTTGGTGTTGAATAATAAGCTTTCTGGAAATTCAGATCTAGTGGATGGATCTTATTCAGTAAATCTATCCATAGGAGCTAGGGCACTTAGTCAGACAATTGAACCTGTTTTCTCCAGTGAAACATTTGTATTGAAGAAAGCAATGCCACACCATTACGGCTTCACTAATAGAGAACAGACATTCTTGAGAGGGAAATTAGATGAGAACAAAAGTACTGTCCCTAGCAAAACCGAACATCAACAATTGGCTGCAGATCAGTCATCAGTGTAAAGAGATATGTCAAGTGCGTCCTTGATCTTGAAAGCAGTGCAAGGTAGTAAGATGTGGCCTCTGAGCCAGTCTGCACCATTGCAAACTGAAGCTGCTGTTCTCAGCTCTTTGACCTTGGAGCAAGTTATGTCCTCATTCTCAGCAGTGATTCCTTGTGGCCATGGAGTGAAACATATTACTACTCTGCATATTCATAGGTTCAAGTCCCATGCCCACTGAAAGTATATTTGGAGATAGAGCCTTTAGGGCACGATTAAGGTTTAATGGAGTCTTAATGCAATAGAATAGGTGGTTCATTAAAGACAAGAAAGTGGGGGAGAGGGCTCTCCAGTTGGCATGCATTAAGGAAAGGCCCTATGAGGACTCACCGGAAAGGTTGTCTTGTGCCTCTTAGGCATAAGCCTCATTAAGACCACGGTAACATCCTAATCTCATACTTTCTGTCCACAAGGCTGTAAGGAAAAAAAAAGTTTAACCTCACTCCCCAATCTATAGAATTTTCTGATGATTGGTTGTGCTAATTAATAGACTTATATAAAAACACAGGTAATGAACTTGGAGGATGGCTCCTGCGTGTAATATCAGGGAGACAGGAGCTTCACCATGAATTGGGGCCCAGCCTAGGGCAGAGAGCAAAACCCTGTTTCAAAAACAAAAAACTAAAACAAACAAATCAAGAATGAAAACAAAACAAAATCCAAAGGTAATGATGCTGTTTACATGGTAGTGTGGCTATGGGTTGAATAGATGGTTAACTATATAACTAGACTCTTAAAATGATGCTACTGATGTTAGCTAATGCTAGTTTATTCTTAGTCTGCTATTTGGTATTGTCCTATTTAGGGATTCCTCTTAACAAGTAGAATAGAGCTAAAGAGTTTAGCTTTTAATTTGGCTTCTCATAACCAGATGGCGTTTGAAGATGTCTAACTTCATAGAGCCTTCTTTCCTTTCTGAGTGGACATCATCACCTCACTACCCCTGAGGGCTGTCACTGGGATTAAAGAAGATACATATGCAAATGTAGCTGGGGCTTTGTCTGCCTTTCCCCGAGTGCTGTTTGCTATCTTCCTTGGATGATGGCAAAGCTGCCTGATCTACACCATCAAATGAAGAAACTGTTTGCAGAAAACCTTGAACCCTGTAGAGAAGCAAAGAAGTAATTTCTCTCTGAACACTGGATTCTACCCGTGCTCTCCCCAGTCTCTTTTTAACTTTTACTCGGTGTAGTTTTTGCCTTACTCCCAACTTTTGGCTTTAAGATCTGTCCATTCTCTAATACAAATTCAAAAAACAAACAAACAAAAATCAGAGTTTATTCACTCTTTGTAAACATCTTACTCACAAGACTAAGAACTGGGTGTAACTACTCCTATGCAGTAAAACAGGGCTACAGAGTGAGGGTTCATTTTTTCTCTTAAAGTTATTGAGTGGTACCTCAGAATTAAAATTCAGCCTCATATCATGGTTATTGTCAAACAATATGCACAAGGTCAGAAACTAAAAATAGATAATTGAACATATTGGTATTCATACATACTCCTAAATTTGTAAGTAGACAAATAGCATTTTGTGCAGAAACCCAGTTCATACCATAATAAATGGATCATACTGTAGGTCACATTAAAATGCAGGTTCTTATTCGAGAAGTCCTGGAAGCTATAGAATTCTAAAGTCTGACCTGATCCCAACACTATTAGCAATTCTAAAGTCTGACTTGATCCCAACACTATCTGCTGGCTGATCCTTGACTAATCTCTCAGTAGCATGGAAGGAGCTGGTTTTATTGAAGCCTGTGACTTTGAAGGTTTTTACTAAGAGTTTTTGTTTTATTCTTTTTCCCCATTTTGTATTTGTGAACATATTCTAGATGAAGGACTATTTTAAAATATAAATGAAGAAAAGGATTGAACATATTCTAGATGTACTATTTTAAAATATAAATGAAGAAAAAGATTGAAAGCCAACTTGGCAAGACTCAAATTTCTTCTGCTAGTTTCTCCATATGTTGTTGCACATACCTAAATCATGTACAGTGGCTGATAGATCCTTTCCCAGCAAATAAGACTGTATCCCTTTAATTATTTTCTTTTTGCCTCTACCATCCAGAACACCATAAATCATCTCCTTCTTCCCATAAACTCTTCTTGTGTCTTCACTACAATTGTTTTCTTTAAAAGGAAAATATATATAGTTATTTCCAAACCAAATATGAGCAGCTATGTCCCACGAACATGGAATCAAGCTGCCTTGTCTTTGTCTCCAGAGTACTGGGATTAGAGGTGTGTACACTACACATGGCCTCACATTTAACAAAAATGTCAGAAACATACACTAAAGGAAAAGGCAGCCTAATAATAATAAATGGTGCTGGGAAAACTGGATATTCTCCTGTAGAATATTTAAATTATAGACATATCTGTCACTCTGCAAATCAATTCAAAGTATATCAGAGAATTTCATTTAAATCCTGAACCTGCTAGAGGAGAACATCTGTGCAGAGCTCCTAGCAAAGGAATAGCACTGATATTAAACAAAAGGGACTGCCTGAAACCTCTTCATGTCCAGGGAAACTAGTACATAAAAGCGGGAAACAAATGTAATTGCGTTAAAAAAATGATATACTAAAATCTGCAGGCAAATGGATGGATTTGGAGAATATCCTCCTGAGCAAGATATCACAAACCCAGAAAGATAATCAGGGGATGTACTCACTCATTAGTGGACTCTAAACAAAAAGCAAAGCATGTCCAAACTGCAAACCACAAGCACTGAACAGCTTGGGATCTGAAACACCTTGGACAGGCACCTTGGAGCCCATTCCCTCTAGGGGAACTCCTGACCTAGTCTTGAAGTTGGGGCAAGGAAAGCAGATCTGCCTGGAGTGGCTGCTGAACTAAGCCACCTTGGGACCTGGGACCTCCTGCCCTTGCTGGGGAGGAGATAAGGAGATGGAGAGAAGAGAGAGTGACTGGGAGGAGCAGGAGGGGAAAGGGAGTTTGAACAAGGGGATACATGTATAAAAAATGAGACTTTATTCATAATTTAAAAAAAAAACCCAATGACTGACATGAATTGAGGTCTGTAGAGAGTAGGGAAAATATTTACATAAGTGATTTTGTGATGAATAAGGAAGATACTTATTACACGTTAATTACAACCCAGGATATGGAACTAGCTAAATATATATTAGGACTTAATCAGATATATTATCTAAAAAATCTGTTTGGCTAGACTCTGAATTCAAATGTAATACCTATAACAGTAAATATAATACATAATAGAAAACTCATAAATAAAATTAAGCTTAAAAATTTTGTGTTTTCTAAAAGTGTCAACAATAACAAATTTAATGTATTTCCTATAGTACATAATAAATGAGTATGTAATTCTGAAAAAAAGAAAACAAATGTAATTGTGCTAATATTTATTTCTTCCCTCTATTTTTCTTTTATTAAAAATTTTATATATATATATAAAGTCTGATTCTGGTTTCCCCTATTACAAGTCCTCTGACAAGGAAATTTTTACCAACTATACTTTGGAAAGGGAGTTAATATCTAGAATATATAAAGTAATGCAAAAATAAAAAAAACATATAAGCCTACCAATTAATGAATGAGCTAATGAAATGAGTTAAAACACAAATGTGCAAGTTCTTTAGAAAGTGTTTCATATCCCTACCCATGAGAGAAATGCACATTAAAACTACTTTGAGTTTAGGGTGGAGATATGTTTCAGCCTTTAAGAGTGCTAAGAACCCCTATCGGATAGCTCACAACTTCATGCAACTTCAGATGCTGGGGATCCAACACCCTCTTCTGGCCTCTGAAGGCTGCCACACACTAGTGCATGTACACATCACATAGAGACAAATAGACACACAAATGAAAATAAAATAAATTTAAACAGCAAAATTAATTTAAACCATTTGGCTGTTGATGGTAACTTGGGGAAAGAGAGTCAGTTTCTTCTGGGGTATGGCCTCTCATGAGTTGCCCATGCTACAGTGGATGACCCAATACAATGCATGTAAGAGCAGCATTAGATGGACTGAGTAGGATTATAAAGACACACATACACAAAAAGAGGAAGACAAGATATGATGTTGGGAAGGGTTACATTGGGAGTCTGAGGCAAGTTGGAGGCAAAGTATGGAGGGTGGATGTGATCAAAATAAGTTGTACAAATGTACAAGAATCTCAATAACATATAGATAAAAACGTATGTATGTATTGTGTGTGTGTGTGTGTGTGTGTGTGTGTGTGTGTGTGTGTGTGTGTTTAAAGAAGACATGCAGTAAACCTATTGAGGGATTTTTGGGTAACATAGAAGAAAAGAAAATGAGTGGATCAAAATACATTGTATACATGTATAAAAATATTAAATATTAAATAAAATATTATGAAAACACTGCTATAAAAAAGAAGATGAAATTGAGTGGGTAAGGAAGTAAGGAAGGGCTGAGGGAAGTTGAGGGGGGCATGGAATGGATGGGATCAAAATATATTTTAATGTTAAAAAATGAAAATAATAAAATTATCAAGATTTTCTTTCACACCAGTCCAAATGGCTATCATCAAAAACAAAAAAAAAAAACAAAAAAAAAAACAAAAAAAAAAGAGACAACAATAAATTTGGGTAAGGATGTAGAGAAAAAGAAATGCTTATTCACTAAGTTAGGAATATCACCTAGTGTAGCTACTAGAAATCAATATGGAAGCTTCTCAAAAAATGAAAATTCTAAGAACTTATGTCTTGGCTCTGTCACTCCCAAGTTGGCTATACAGCCAAAGGAGTATCTATCCTGCTGCAGATACCTGCTGATCCAAGTTCATTGCTGCTTTGTTTAGGGCAGCTAGGAGACCTAGGCAACCTACACAGCTTGAACATGGAAAATGGAACTGTGGCCCATAGACATGGAGCATTCATGCCTCAGTGATGGGAAATGACATCATGAAATTTTAGGAATATTCACATTTTTTAGCTCACATGTAGGTCCTCACTTATTATGTTTATATATTTTTATCAAATCATTGATATGTATAGGTTATGGATATAAGGAGACTAAGAAATAGTCTTATTTCTGATAAACAGGTATAGAGGAAAACAGAAAGGAGCCCCTGGAGTGGGTGCCAGAAGGAGGAAGAGGAACCAAATTTTGTTTGAAAATGCTCTTATTAATGTTAAAACCAGTACTGTATATGCTAACTCAAACTTTTATTTTATAAAACTTAAACTAAATAACATCAGCTATCATAATCCAAATCTGATTCTTTTCTACTTTTTTATCCATGGTTGACATGTGACATTTAATGTGGGTATGATACCTAGAAGAAAAATAATCAAGAACATATTTTGTGAATTAAAGAAGCCAAAACAATGGATGAAGAAAACAGACTTTATAAGCCTTGTGCCCAAACATGTTTTGTAACAAGACTGGCTATAATTCTCCCACCTGTCACACTCATTTATTTTCTTTGTAATATCTAAAAATTATTTGAGATAATTTATTATTATTCTATTTTTTGTTTTTATTTCGGCTAATTTGGTTTTATACCAATAGCCCCATGGGAGGTGGATTGCTTGAAGTTTAAGGGAAATGGTTTTTAATGTACAAATTACTGTAACTAGGACTTGTGACTAATTATTTTATTAGTCCTGTTATTTTTGCCTGTATACTATGTTCCAGATTGGGGAAACAAAGAGGGAATGTATAACTGAAGAACTCAGAAAACAACAATAAAAATTTAAATCCCTAACTCAAATAAAATGGCACTTATGTTTGTGTCAGATGTATTAGTGAGCGGGACAGAAGGAAAAGGCTAGATTTGTGAAAGAAGGATTTTATAGAATTTGTAGGCATAATCAATTAAAAAAAAGTGTAAAGAAAAATGAGACCCCAATAGAAATAATTTTGTAATATGACCATCTACTTTTTATAGGAAATCCAAGACTATTGTTTAGTATCTTTTAAAACCCTGGCTGTCTGCACCATGAGATACCTTGAAACATGTTTGACCAGAACCGCATATGCTCAAGGAGGAATTTCTTAACCTGTGGGTTGTGACTCCTTTGGGGGTCAAATGACCATTTCAGAGGAGTCACATGTCAGATATCCTGCATAACAGATATTTACATGACAATTCATAACAGTAGCAAAATTACAGTTATAAAGTAACAATGAAATAATTTTATGGTTGAGGGTCACTGAAAGAAAAAGTGATTGCTCAGGATCATAAGACTAAGTTCTCAGTACAAAGGAGATTTATTTGCCCCAGAAGATAGAGAACAAGGGAGAACAGGAGGGAACAGGGAGAGGGGTCAGGGGTATTTATTCCAGGGTCAGGGGGTTTGGGGCATGGGGGCACAAAAGACTTCCTCTGGATAAAGAAACAGGCAAGGCACACATGAAAATGGAAGTTTATAAGTTAGCACAGGAAATGCCATGTTGCGCTGAGCAGCTTCATTTTAATTGGGCTATTAATCAGGTGAGCCAAAGGGGGCTTCTGATTGCTGGAGTTTAGTACTTCGATAGCTGGACCTGGGTAGTCAGCCTCAAGGGGAAGTGACCAAATAAGGGACAGATCTGGGTGACTAGCTTTATGAATTAAATGCAAGGTAGAGGGAGTAAGGAGACAGTAGAGGCCTGCTGGAGCCATGTTTTCCAGGCCCTGCCTGGTTACTGTCTCTTCTGTCACTACAACATGAGGAACTATATGAAAGAGTCACAGCATTAGGAAGGCTGAGAATCACTGCTCTTAAAGTATAGCTTCAAGTTATGTTTCCTCTTTTTAAAAAATATTTTTTCTAGTGTCCTTAGTGTAAATATGAAACTGTTTGAGATACATTATTATTTTAGCAAACTTTTTTGTTCTGGTATATTTGTTCTACTATATATACCTTCAGGGAGATCTCCTATGGCTCTAGAATTTGGCGAATTTTGACAAAACACCCTCAACAAAATAACATGAAGTTGTCATGTGAAAATGTTGTATAATTTGTATAAAAGGAGTCAATCCCAAATATTTGGGTATTCTTAACAAGATTCATTACAATGGAAGTTTCTCTAAGGTAGTCAGGAGACCAAGTATGATATAGGGCTTTCTAGAATCTTCCATGCTGGATGGTACTGGATCTATCATTTAGAACTTGTTTTCCAGATTCAATTAGAGCCTTCATGACAGATAGTCATCAGGACATGTTATGCTATGATGGGAAATATAAGTAGCTATAATCAATTGACCATAATCAGATTTAGAAACCTTAGATATTAGAATTTTAATATCAGTGTTAATATAATAATCCATTTTGGAGACCCATTTGATAATTTTTTCTTAGTAGGAAGTTTTACTGTTTTGAGTCTCATGAGCTGGATTTAAAACAGTTACCTCAAAGATATAATTCTTTTGGAGATTTTACATATATCTTTGCTAAACTAAAAACTAATTTTTGTATAAAAATTATACTACATAATGAGAGAATGTTTATCTGTAAATAGTAAAATTTTTGACTCTTTAAAACATGAGAACTTTAAGAGGGTTGAATAAAAAATATAATAGAAACATGATTAATGGGAGAATATATCATTATTTTTATTTGTTGTTTCATTAAAACCAAGCCCAGAAATATGTCTGCCCTCTAGGAAAAAAATTCTAGGGAAAATTTCAATAATCTCACACAGTTTTTTAAAACATACATACATACATACATACATACATACATACATACATTTGAAAGGGCTTAGAAACACATTGCAAAAGTGAGGGTTGAAGGAATGTTAAAGGGATTTAGAGTTCAATTACTTGGGGTATTCAACTGTTGACACAATAGTTGGTGTGCACCATACAACTTTTCCAAAGCCCAGATGGCTGTGCTTGTAGTTGGATCAAGTCTGATGTGACAAATACAAATGCAAGCATGTCTTCCGTGAAGTCTTGTAGCACAGGAGAAAGTTAGAAATAACTTTGTTGTATGAGTTTCTGGCCAGCCTTTCTGTTCTAGCCCATAGGTTTGGACCCACTCTCATGCCTACTCCTGCTTAGGCCCAAATAATCACACATAGGCTTATGTTAATTTTACGCTGATCAGCCTAGGGCCCAGGCATATAGCTTGCTAACTCTTTACCCTTAAACTAATCCATTTTGTTCAGCCATGCAGCTAGGTACCTTTTCTCAGAGCAGCATTTCAACTTCTTTCCTCTGCATCTATCTGTGGCATCACTGTAGCATCTGTCTCTGCTCTAAGATGTACCCAGAGTTTTCTTAGTCTGGTAGCCTTGCCCACACTTCCTGTCTGCCTCTGGCCAATCAGCTTTTTATTAAACTAGTAGACAACACAATTATTTACAATGGGACAGAATATAATTCCCCTACATAACTTCCCTTCCATCCAGATGGAAAGAACTCTTTAATTTGGTATCTTTGCTAAACTGAGAAAATCACCTGGTGTTAGCTTTTGTTCAGTTAGCTCCTTGTCTCTTGGAAGCTCATATGGTTTCCAGAACAGAAAAATGCATGACTTCTATTATCTTCAGTTCTGACTTTTCAATCCCCAAATCATACCTGAATCCTTTCTCTGACATACTTATGTTTATCTTTTCTCAGAAGTTTTGGTCATCTGTTGAGCCCTTCAGAATCACACTCTAGTAGGCATCTATTATCTAGAAAGACTTCTCAATTTCTGCCTTGCATACCCCCCAGTGGTTGGTATTTATCACCTGCCAGCCCTTTAAACTTAACATATTTAAAGTTCAAGTTCTCATACTTACTTCCAGATTTCATGCATACCTCATACTTAGCTCCTGAACCCAGGCTATCTATCATCAGGCTTCCTTGTTCACTCTATCAGAAACCCCATGAGTCTATTTAGTGTAGAATAGCACCCCTCTTATTCTAGTATTGACATTCTGTCTCTCATTAAACTTCTTCCTTACTTATTTTCCATTGATTTTAAATATGTGGCTCACTAAAATTAGTCTGAATCACATTGTTCTGTTCCAGAACAAAACTGAAATCCCCAGCCTATATGTTGTCATTTTCATCCCTAGTAAAAACTCTGGTACTAATTTCTGTTTTATTCCAACACTTTATATCCCTCAAGGCCTACATCAAATGCTAGATTCTTTGTGGTATATTCTCTATCCTTAGACATGAAAGCACTTGCTCCCTCATTTTCATTATTGACATATAGATTCTGTCCTGCCCTGATACAATCAGAAAGTCTGCCACTGTGAAGACTAAAAGACTCTATCATTTTACTTCTATAACCCCAAATACAATTCCTATTGACAAAATACAATATTGTCAGTGACATAGTTTATTTAGAGACTCTGAACACAATGCTAGCTAATCTAAGCACAAATAGAAGTGAATTGAAATTTTTATGATGAAATAAGTTCTTGGCCATTTATCAGAACCTTTATGACTCTCCCATATCATCTCAAACATGGATCTTCATTTGCACACAATTCCTCCCAAGTCTCTTTTCCTGGGTTTTATGATCTTCACAAAATGCCAGAGTCAACTTTTCTTTGTTATGCTAGCTGTGTATGTCATAATTTAAGAAGCATTTATTGTTTGAACATTGTCTGTCTATATCACATGAAAGAGCCTCACATCCCATAATCAGATAGATTTTTAAAATGTTTTCCATTATGCTTGATAGCAGATCTGTTCTTCAGAGATCCACAAACCTAAAGTTGTTTTGAGCTAACTAGTCAGTGTAAGATAATTTACATAACCATAGCACTATAAGATAAGCAAAACTATTATTCATTAATTTTTCTCTATGTGTTTCATCTTTTATCTGTCTTGCTTGAAAACACACTTAGGGACAGGGGATGTAGTTTCATGTAGTTTTTTTTTAGCTAAAACCTAAAAATTATTAATGTTTAAATTATTTTAACTTATCATATATATTAGGATTGTCTGAGTACATTATATTCCTTAGGAACCTTTTAAAAAATTTACCATTTGGTATAATGATATTATACTACGTGTGCAGGCTTCAGTCATTCCTGTGAAGCCCTTAGTTACTGATGGCACACAGTAGGATGCCTGCTCTCAGAACAAGCGTAAAATGTTTGCTGAATGCAAGACGATTCCTCCAGTGAGCTTTTCCACACTTAGAGATAAACATGGTATTTTATTGCAGGATCCCCAAAGCTATTTGATACTATGATTTTCCTTTCTCAATATCACTCTGTTTACTCTGGAGGAAGCACCACAGAGTTCTAACTTAATTGAAGAGAAAGAAAATCACGACTTTAAAACTTAAAAGTACGAAGAGCAGAAGACACACTAGCTTAGAGACAAATCAGTAATTGTGGAAGTATCTTCTCAAATCATGATATTTTCCTCTGCCTGAGTGCTAGCAATCAAAACTGCCGAATTAATCTGAAGCAGGGTCAGGACTTTAAATATGAAGAAAATTTCTTGAATTCAAGGCATTATATGTACAGTACAAGATGTTCCAGTAACAAAGTATCTGAATCCCTATTTAAGAACAATGATGTGGAGACCAGATGCCCTGCTCCAGACCTCCAGATTAACATTTGGCAGGACTGCTGCAGAACTTTTGATGATCACGCAGAGGCCTCAGTACTTCTTGAAGAGCTAAGCCATGCTCTGGGGTTGAGCAATGATAGATAGGAAACAGAATGTAGATATTGTCTATGTGCTTGGGGTTGCCCAGTGCCCTTCTGGAGAAGTGCTCTCTAGAGGTATTTCAATTTTAACTAATCTCTTCAGCTGAAATGCATTTTCTGCTGTGTGTGAACTTTCAAAGTCCACTAGATTCAATTTGATACATACAGCATTCCCAAGTTGGAATAAATAACCATATCTTCCAATATGTTCCCATCAGGTAAAAATATAAGTACTTACCACAATCTCCATTTGCTTATAATGGTAGTGACAGGTCATCAGAGTACCAAGTTGAAATCAGATTGCCACTTACCAACTGCTTGACATTGGGCAAGTTATTTAGCCTTATCCCAGCCTCTGTTTCTACATCCAGGAAATGAGCTTAGGAATAATAGCAAATTCATGATTTTTTTTTAAACATTAAATGTGATGATCCAGATGAAATTCTTAAATGAAGACTGACTCATGGTCAACTCTTGCAATTATCACTCATAAACAGTCCTGGCACACTGGATTTTCTTTGTAGTACTGTCCATGAAATATACATTTATTGATTTAATTAGTAATCAATAAAGTATCTATATTAAATTGATAGAATCTTATGTAAGTATGTAGATTCAGATAATTTCTGTAAAAAGTCACTTAGATAGAAAAGTAGGTAGAAATAGTCATGAACCAAATTTGAAATTTAATATGTATACTTATATGAAAATTCTTTATGTAGACATGTCAATAAACAAGATGGGAATAATAAATATTCTCTGAGTATCTTTCCTTAGAAAGTACTGCAGACATCAGTTTTCCAAACATTATCTAATTTATAATTGGAGAATAAAATATTGACAATTTCAATTTAGTTCAATCTCTCTTACTTGCCTTGAAAGCTACAAAAAATGGAGAAAAGATTAAAAATTTAAAAAAATGTTATAAGTCTTTTGTATATGTCACTTTTGTCATTGTTGCCTTCCATAAAGAAGGGTTTTTTTTTTTTTTTTTTTTTTTTTCATGCCACTTGCCCAGAATTTGAGGCTGACAATACCATCAAGATGAAATTGGGTCCTTCCTTCTGTGCAGGATATCTAAGAACAATTCTTTCTTTCAATGACTCTAAATAAAATTCCTGCTTCCCTTTCAGAATGCAGAGGTCAGAGCATCCTTTCCTCAAGCAGTTGGGTATCTGCTCTGCTGTACTGTTGTTTTTCTGTACAAATATATTTAAGAGATCTCAGACGCCATATTGCTCTGAGTATAAGTGTTAAGTTTTTAAGGCAATTTCCACAATCTCAGTGTCTTGAGAGAGGACATTTGCTCCATTACACTTCTGGAATCCAGAGGCTAGAAGTCAGAGTCTATAGGTCTTGTCCCATCTGGAGCCTCGTTGAGAGCTTTTGAAGATTTTAGTTTTTTCTTTGCTTGTGGCAATTACATTTTCATCTTTCCTTTGGCCTTTATCTCTGCTTCTTTCCTCTTCCTTTCTCTCTTGTCATAAGAACACTTATCTTTGGATACTAGATCTCCCATCTTCATATCCTAACCTAAGTACACTAGTACAGTCACATTCTGGATGAACATGTCTCCTGTGACTTATTTCAACTCACTGTAGAATGACTAGGACTGGCTGCATTCTGTCAAAAAATGGACCATGCATGTAAGCTGTGTTTGAATTTGCATGAAGCTGATTACATTGCTTAAGCTTTCATTATAACATCCACATAGAGATAGGGTATCCTTATCCATTGGTTTTTATGGTAAACATATTCACAGGAAAGAGGTGCCCAAATTTTGTAGCTGTTGTGCAAGGTGGACTTACCCTGTATAGCAAGCAAAGCTGTGGTTAGGTCTACTGGTAATACACCAAGACACTATATTAGAGAAATAATGCCAAGTAGCATGGATGAAATCCATGAGAAGGCACTTCATAACCAAATGTATGCATGCATTATTAATGACATGTTTATATGCCTGTTTAAGATCAACAGTTCTTAACCCATGGACTGTGACCCTTTGGAGAGTTAAATAACCTTTCACAAGGGTTGCCTAAGGTCATTAGAAAACTTATATATTTACTATGGTGGGAATGTTCATCTGTATGCAATGACTTTCATTCAGTAGATAAAAGAACCGTTTTGGCCTATGCAAGGCACCATAGACAAAGTAAGTGTGGAAATTTAGGTTCAGGTAGGAGGAGTGCTGAGTCAGTCAGACTCCATCCAGTCACCAAGGAAGAAACATGTAAGAATATAGATGAGCTGTGGGCCATGTGCCACGGGCCACACGTGGCAGAACACATTAATAAAAATGGGTTGAATTAAGATGAAAGAGTTAGCTAGCAATGTGACTGAGACATAGGTCAAAGAGGATGAAATTAATATAAGCATCTGAGTCATGTTTGGGGAGAAAAGCCGCTGCGGACACATCAGACCTCTGGCCAGGTTGCAGTGGGTTGGACCTCTGGCCCAGACAGAGTCAGAAACCTTGTACAAGAATTTACATTACAATTCATTACAGTAGTAAAATTACAGTTATAAAGTAGCAGCAAAAATATTTTTTTGGTTGCAGGTCACTACAACATGAGCCCTATATTAAAGGGTCACAGAAAATTTGAAAACCAATGCTTTAGACAGTTAACACATATATCTAAAAACACAATATCTAACTTTGTAGATTCTCTGGGATGGGGATCAAACTAATAAAAAAATATTACAGATATAATATCCTTGAGCTATTCAAAACTTTACTAACATGGGCTTATTTTGAAGGTAATTCAAGTGATAGTGGTGAAATAAGGTTGCTATGTCTTGAAATACAGAAGAGTATTTTATCAAACAGGAACAAATGAGTAGCTTCAAAACCAATAAAGAAGAGCAAAGGTGGAGTTTTTCAGAAACTGATAAAACCAAAATTATAAATTGTTTGTAAGTAAAGGAAGGTTTAGAAAATGTCCACATGTTTATTTTGCTAGTCTTTACTGAGAGCTAAATAACTTATGGGAAAATTTTATCAGGAGATTAATTTTCCTGTGAATACATGAAAAATTTTGGCTTTTCATATTATATTAGGTCAAGATTATTATATGATTTTTAAGGATGTCTATCTTTTTATGATTCAGAAAAGCATCTTTATTTAAGCTCTTTCCCTGGAGCCAAAAGTGTCAGTCTTCACTCTGTCAATGTACTTCAAACTGTTCTGGTTAGGGATGGTGATTTCAAAAGTGAACAAGATGCATTTGGCCTCATACATACAAATGGAGCTTTCTAAAACCTTGAGTTTTCGAGGACATATGAAGTTGTAAGAAATAGCAGAGAAAGCAATGGAGGCAGTCTTAAGGGGAACACACAAGGTTTGCAGCCTTGTATCAAACCCATATTTGTTCATTCTTTTTGTAGCCCAAGATAGAAATCTAAGAGGCTCTGGAAGGTGAGCAATAGGTCACTCCATTACTCCCTTGCTTTAGCTCTTACTGATGTTTTCAAGCTAGAGACTTATGAAAGTCTCTCTCTGTCATATAATATGAATCTGAAGAATGATGTGGGTGAGGGTTTCGTATTAACCTTTTCATTTTAATATCTGGCCTTAGTCTTTTCCTCAGAGACCCCTGGACAAACTTCTAAGCCAACCTATGGTCTGTACCAGCTCAGGAAATCTAGCAATGGGCATGAATTTTCATTGTTCAGACTCCCCACTGAGTGTTGCACTCATGAATGCTGCGTACACTATGTGATGTGGCAGGTTTCTCACCCAATTCAAATCCTGAGCCTGAAAGTTTACTTTCCTACCATGCACACAAACAAAACAAAACATAATTTAAGAAATCAGCTCATAAGGTTCACAATTAAATTCATTAATCAGGACAGTTTATAGAAATGCCACGTATGAACTATAAGCTCCATAAATATTCAAGCGGTAAACAACTAGACAATCACATTTCTCAGTAATAAGCGTTTCATCTTGGCAGCTTTATTTCATTATACGAAATGCAGATTATCCTCATCAGGCAGCTTGCGTTCTTGTTTGGAAACTTTTTCACTTATGTATACCGATAGAACTTCTGTTGCTGTTCCATTCCTATTTCCCTGCATTCCCCATTTGCCTTCTCCAGATTTCTGTGGCTTTTTTATTATTAGCATCTGCACCTGCATTCAAGAAGCAGCCCTCGTTTTCAACCAAGTCAGTCTGTTCTGAAGCAAGGGAAACAAAAATCCTGCCTAGTTCAAGTTCTAACATTTCTAGTTATAGATGTGGACAATATCTTCTATACTTTGCCAATATTTTCTTTCCTGTAGGATTTTTTTAAAGCATAAAAAATTAGAATTTCTGTTATATACACAAATATTACTGCATAGGTATTCTGTTTAAAAATGTATGTATTCATATTTTGTCTGCATGTATATCTATAAACCATATGCATGCCTGGTAGCCAGGGAGGCCAGAAAAATGGCATCCAATCCCCTGGGACCAGAGCTAAAAGATTGTTGTGAGCTGCTGTGTGAGTGCTTAGAATCAATCCTGGGTCCTCTGCAGAAGCATCTAGTGCTCTAAATGGCTGAGCCATCTCTGCAGTGCCTAAATGGGTATTTCCTGACTGTGCTGAAATGGGTCCTAGTTGTTCACTCTCACTGTAGTATAGAAATACCAGATGGTGTTCATTCTACCACATTCAGATGAAGGATTAGTCTCACTTCCTAGATTTGAAGTCAGAAAGACAGATGTGAAAGCAAGTTTGGATGTTGAAAAATCCCTCAAGAGATTAAAACCTGAAGATAAGGAAAGGTTAGTGCTTGAGAGAAAATGTGCTTTGTGGAAGAGCGTGGTAGAAATAATTTCAGGAAGAAAATCGATGCTTTAACACTTCAAACATACAGCATCACCAATCAAGTGATGCTCAACTTACTTCTGGTCTTTCTGTGTCACCTGTATGAAAACCAAATACTTTGTCTTCTATCACAGTGTCCCTCAATGACAGTGTTAACCTATGTGTTTTGTAATTATTTGAAGGAATCTGTCTACCTTCTCCTTCCTTTGGAAGGCGGAATCCATAGCTTTTCCTGTTGCCTCCCTGGAGTTCTCATCCTGTTGAGATCCTGCATTACATGTCAGCCCCACACTCTCTGAATACTTTGTAACTCAGGACTTCACAGGCAAGCCTGAATCACTTTTAGAACACAGTGGCTGTGAGTTGGTAGTCTTTGGGTTTGTTTCTTTTACATCTTACTGAGTTTCAAAAATGTAGCCAGTATTTTCCTGTCTAAACGAATAGCAGGTCCTCAAGGCCTCCTGCAATGCAGCAGAGCATGTATATATTTTGCCTTTTTAAATGTCATCCAAAATGGCACAGGTATTTGGAGTAGTATGTGAGTTAGATCATATAGTGCTCAATTACATATCCTGCCCCTTCCTACATTTCTTAAAAGCACAACTCTCTCATATTTTCAAAATGAAAAAAATTTACAGTTTACATGCTAAAACTTGATTTTTGGTTCTATTCAATATTTCATAGTAACTTTAATTCTGAAAAATTCTATTCTATCATACAAAAAAAGTCCTGGTAAAACATTCTTCTTCATCCTTCCCACCTTGCTGATAAAATCAGAACTGCAATCTTGAATTCTTTTGAGTTTGTTTCCAGCTTGATTCTAAATTAATGATCAATACCGGCAGAGTACAGTATTTAACTAGAAAACAGCAATTACTTTAATCAAGATGATTGTCATACCACATTTTACAGCTTTATCTGTGAGAGTGTCTTAGAAGGCTCTTAGATCATTCTGAAATTGATGTCACAGCCTCCCCCAAAGGGCAAGCTCGATTTAAAAGGATGGAGATCGGTGAAGTGAGTGTGACGTATCCTGAGTGTTATCTCCAGGGTTCTCAGCATGCTCTTAGAAACACTATCAGTGACAGGAATAATGGCCCAGGGTTTTCTTCTAAAAATCAATATCTTATATCTGAAAGTGTTGACCCCACATCTACTACATTTCCATTTGCCAACTTCCTCAAAAATTTAACTATTGAGTTTAAAAGTTGGACCTTATTGTGTTAATGAGAATAAATGTCACAATTATTAATATTATGTGAGTAGTCACCACCCCAGCCTTTTACTTATGAAATACAAGTTAACATGCTGAAAAAAAACGACTTTTTTGCTCAAATTATTCTCAATATTGGACATGTTATCTCTTTACCAAGCTTGATAATGGTTATTTTAAACCTTAACAAACAACCCACTAAGAAATATTCACATCAGCAGAGATATTGCATAGATATTATTAATAGTTATTTGCTGAGGGGTTTATGTGACCCACATTATTCATAGTACTGTATATGTGTTAACTTACTTAGAACTCATATCAATTCTATGTTGGCAGAGTAAATGCTTTAGTTACTATCTTTTTAAAGGTGAACACACTGAATCTTAAGAGAAGTTAAATAACCCAGCCAAAGCTTCAGAGGTAGGAAGTGATATCTGGGATTTAAGTCTAAATAATCTGTCCATAGTACCTGCTCTTATAAATTTCACAATGAAGGTCATCTTTCAATTTATTCTAGGTGGTGTACACTGCCAATTCAAAACTAAGCAGAAAGTAAAAAAAGAAAGAAAACAACAAAAAGAAAATAAAAACATTGCTCAGTTCAACTGAAGATTTTTCCAAAATAGTTTAGCTGCGAATGCCTGGTACTTTTACAAAGCCTGCTTCTACTAAAAGAGAGTCTTTAGATTAAGACAGTATTTACCTGACAATGTGCAGTAATTTGTAAGTAAATACTGGAGTTTGTGATATAAGTATAATTACTTGAAGTATGGGTCTGAAAGTGTTAGAAATAAGAATTAAAAGTATTTACAAAGAACTAACTTGTTTCAGGATTAGTTAAAATCTAAAGCAAAATGGAATATATAGAGAGTGAGTCAGAATAGGCTGTTAAAACTGTTTATAGGCTATGTGTTGATTCAAGACAAAGGGTTACAAAACAAAACAAAATGTGTTTTCAATAATATCATCTAGGTCCAAGTATATATTGTCATCACTAGTACAATATTTATGTTTTACCTGAATTGTATCTGTGGTTTCAGTGCAGTTTAGTATTTAAAAAATAAAAGTTTACATAATCTCAATTCAGTTATTTTTCTCTAAATATTTTTTTAGAGAATATTGCTTAAAACCCATCATATAGATTAGAATAGTAGACATGCAGTGTACCTCCTTTAATACTCTGGTGATTATTGTGAAGAAGCATCTCCTCTATCACTAAATAGACAAACACTTCATACTTGTGAATTCACCTTTGGAAAATCATGACCTGGATGCTTCTCAGCCTAAAACAAATGCACATGGAAAGACTCAATCATTTTCTTTAAATAGAGATCCCCATGTGCTCATTATATGTTCATTACATCAGATGACAGGAAAAATACAGACAGCATTTCTCCCTCAAGAAGAAAGCTGTAGGTCACCAGGGCATGATTACCAGCTCTGTGGTTCGCAGATCTAGCATGTAATGCAAAAGAAACTGGATGGGAAATGCAAACCAAAACCAGGATGGTCATCTTGCCCTAACAAAGTCAGAAAATAGCAAATGTCATTGCTTTTTTTTATTCCTTGACTCTTTATAGTCATCCTTAGGATGTCCCTGTCTGACTTTGTACGTTGATGTGTGCTCTAATTCATCTTCTGCCAATTTCAAGGTTTTAATTTTACATTAAAGTCTTTGATCCATTTGAAGTTGAATTTTGTGCGACCTGAGAAAGAAGGACCCATTTTGAATATTTTTTCTGCCTGTTGAAATCCAGATTTTGAGCAACATTTGTTGAAGATTCTTTTTTCCCCTCTTATATATACATGTATATATACATATATATTATTATATGGTGCCTGTATAATTATCACGTATCTATTGTCATGTTAGCTTTTATCTAGGTCCTGTGTTCTGTTCCGTGTACTCACTTGTTTGTTTTGTGCTGGTACTATGCTGTAGTTGTCACTATGGCTCTCTTGTATAATTTGAAGACAGGAATTGTGACTCTAGCACATTTTGTTTAGGGTTGCTTTGACTACCTTTGGTCTTAAATTTTCAGAATATTTTTCTCTGAACTATCTGTGAGAAATGGCTCTGGAATTTTGATTGGTCCTTCATCAAATCTGTAAAATGCTATAATAATAAAAAAGAAAGGAAGAAGGAAAGAAAGAGTCATAAAGATGAGAAGGGAATGTGATGAAGGGTAGGGAACAGAAATGGGGTATGTGATATGACCAAAATACATTTTATACTCATGTATGAGTTCTCAAACAATATAAAAACATTTTTAAGAAGACAATAACAAATTCTAAAAATTAATGAGAAAAAAGACTTTACATACAATTTATGAGAAAATAATTTAAAACAACTATTATAAATCACAGTATTGAGAATCTTTAAAAAATTATATCTACCATTTGAACCAGTTATCACAGTTTTGACAAAGATCTAAAGGAAATGAAATCAAAAGAGAGAGACCTGCATGTTTATTGCAGCATTCTCTATAATAAAGATTTGGAATGAATCTAGGTTGATCAGTAGGTGAATGGACCAAGAACATATACATACTGTAATATATGTTAGCTATAAAAATGAAATAAAATCCTATAATTTATAATAGTATGGAAAACGTTAGAACTGTATTAACTGAGGTAAACTCACAGAAAAGCAGTTACCTCATATCATTTAAACTAAAACCAGTTGACCTGAATGAAGATTAGCAAATGCTAAAGTCAGGTAAGATGTAGAGACATGATGTGATTTAAGCAAGCTAAATAAAGCACATCAATACATAAATATTTATAAAAATAGGTGTTAAAGTGTGGGAGAAATGTATGAGTCTTCTTCACTGGTTTGAATAACAATGGATGTGACTTCTGGCAAAAGGAATCAGACCTGGGTTAAGAGTCTTTGTTAGGTAGTGAAGAAAGGACATTTTGGTGAAAAGTAAAGGTAGAGTTAATCCAGTTATTTTGATAATCAAGGCCTGTTACACTTAGTGAAAGAATAAGTCTCCCAGAAAATTTTTCCAATTAGACTGTATAAATTTTAATTGGTTCCTGTAAACAACAATGGTTGGGAGAAAGAAAGTGAAAGTAAGGTACACCCCCATAGGCTTATGAATATGTCTACAGCCTTATTCTATGCACATATCTCCAAGCTAAGTGAAAATACTAGATTGGCATTGGTAATGAGAGGTTTCCCAGGTATTAACTAACAGATGGTGGGCATGTCAGCCAGCTCTGGCAATAGTTTGCTGAATGTAACCATATGCAAACCATTAGAGAGGAATATTTTTTATTTTAGTTCAGCCAATTTTCAGGTGTCATCATTGTTTTTTACATAAATAAACCATGTCCTGCCAAAAATCTAGTTTGCTTTTGTTTATATAGCTTGATTTTATTTGGCTGGGTATTAGGTCTGAATCTGGTAGTTTTTGAATAATTTCACTTTCTTAAATATTTAAATATTTAGTGGCTTAAAAGCACCCACAAACACTCTCAAAGTTTTGGGCGAGAAGGAGATGAGGTGTGAGTTTCCTAAGGCATTGCAATAACCCCAGTTTCCATCTGCAGTTACCTGTGGTGGTGGATTCACCTGAGCTCACTAAAGTCAGGCACCTACTCAATCTCTTTGCAAGTCTAAGACAAAGGAGGGGTGCCAGCTTCTCAGGGGCTATTGGACAGATGTTACTATTCCTTCCTAGAATACTTTGTTAATTTCCATAGGCTTTTCTTTTTTTTTAGCATAGACTCTCAACAATATAGTGATATGGCTATGCTAAACCCAGAAAAAGAGAGAGGTAAAGGACTCATGAGATCAACAGAACAAGTGTTATATAACAGAAAGGAAGCTGGGGAGTGACAGGCTATCATTTTGCTGTGTTTTATTTGTTAGAAGTAAACTGGAATTCCTGTCCACCTTCAATAGGAGGGAATGATTCAAAACAGTGGCTAACAGGAGGCAGGGGTTGTGAGATCACTGAATGCCTGTCTGCAGTGTTCTAAGAAAAAAATACTTAGTCTAATTATAGACATTATTTTACTTTTCCTGGTAATCAAATTTAAATAATTGATTATTCAAATGGCATAAACTAGTCCTTTAAAAATTAACAAACGTTTAATACTTTAACCAAGTATTCCCATAATCAGTTTGCCTGTAAAGATTTTTTATTTTAATTTCTATGTTCCAGATTATATTAGAAAATTAGTCTTTCAAATAATTATCATATCACTATATATGATGGTATTTTCCTCAAATTTTCTCCTTTTATGGAAATTATTATATATATTATCAAACAATGTGATGTTACATTAATATTTTAGCAATTTATTAAGTTTAGAATAGGAGTTATATTTTTTATTTTCTAGTTAAGTATTTTTTAATTACACTATACGTGACTGTTTGCAAGACATGAAAATAATTTATTCTATATTATTTTATTGTTCTATAATTTTTGTGTAGCCTATGTAGCCTATCTTAATTATATCAGATGGTACTTGATATCCACAATGGTCATGTCCAGCTATCTAGTTACATTAAATACTGTGTTTCTAACTTCCAAGTTTATTTTGGCATATTTGGTAAGTACTTATTAAACAAGTGCCTATATTTTGGTACCTAAAACACAAACATACATAGATTGGCCATCTCTTATTTGATGATTTGATGCTTTCAATATTCAGTACTAGGTAGAGGGTGTTAAAATGGCCAAATGAGTGAGTGAAGACATTAAAAGCCAATATGTTTTAGGCATAAATTGAACTGTAGGATTATGGCTGAACAACAAAACCTTCATTACCACAGTATACAGCCCTTTCTGGACATTTTGTGGCTTTCAGACAAGGTTATGAATGACTTGCTATGAGCAGGATGTATTCTTTAACTTTGTTTTCATAGAATTTAGCTAAAGCTTTGTGTTGCACCACATAAAGTCAGTGTCCTGGTCCCCCCACCCCAGAGAGCTAAGCTATAAGTGAGCTAATTCCTGGTGGGGAGAGAGAACACAGCTGAGGGACCAAAACAGACTGAGACTAACTGGCAAACTCACCCTGTGACATAAGCATCCTCAGCACCATGCTTTGCCTAAGTGTGCTAACCAGGTGCTGATGTCAATATAGAATTCAATCAACACATGGATTTTTTTTTTCTGTCCTTTGACTCTCACTGCCTTCTCGGCAGCAATACATAATGAAAGACATCCTTCAAAAACAATCTGATTCAGTGCCATACATTGGGGTGGGGAGGGGACAACACTATATTCCCAGTCTGAATGCAATGGCTCTTGAAAATATTTACTAAAGGTCAGTGCTATCTGGAGATGTCTGTGGAAAACCATTTTAAGCATAGAATTAATGTTAATTTTTAGTAAAGCAACAATATGAGAGAAGGGTTTCTTAAACAAGCCTTTAAGCTGAGTGAACAATGAATTGACTTGTCATATTTCACTTATTATGTGCATTGATTTCACACTAGGAAAACTCATTTTCTGCAGTTTATGTTTCATAAGTGAAGTTAGCAACCAATTTTGACCAGAATTATCATATGACTTATTGCTTGTTCCCTGTATATATAGATCTCTCTCCCTTTCTCTCTCTGGATTAACTTGACTTCATGAAGTAAAATTCTTCTTTTATTAAGAAACAATCTGCAAAAGTATACTAGTTGATTCTTGTAACTCACTTGCACACATATATATATGCCTTTGTTTCCATGTGGATATTGCCAGTTGGTATTTTCAGGCTGACATTGCTCATTCACCTGAGCTGCAGTAAAGCAATCTTTCCAGGGGAAGGTCTGCTGTTGTTTTCTTTTCCTCTCCCAAATAAAAGGTTCAAAGAAATACTGTATTAAAAGGTCTATTGTGGGCTGTACTTTGTGACTGGCAAAAATCCTTGGGAATAGTGTTCAATCAAGACCAGAGGTAAAGACCATGGCAATGTAGATACAAAGAGTCCTGGGAAGGAGGAGATTAAAGAAAGAATAAAATCTGAGGGGTAAAATATATTTACATGCAAGCATTTCAGATAAATAAATATTTTTTTACATGTAGATCAATGTGATTTTTAAGGGATTATGTACAAAAGAACTGCTTTCTTTTATTGCAGTGGTAATTGTTCAAATAATTCACATCAGATAAAGAAACATGCTATAAGAAACAAACCTTGCCATCAGAGGGGATACCTGATTTGCTCATGTTCCTATTAAGTGTAATACAACCAAAGTTAAAGCAGAAAACCAACACAATGCTGTCATAATGCAAATCCATAGTCTCTAGTGAGGTAACATGCCTGAATAGACAGATGCTCTATTTAGGTTATTTTGAGAGACATAACAAGGAGACTGTAGATTATTTACATTGCAACCAGGAAGTAATATACAAAATCATTTTCCTCTCTCTCAATACTAAGGCAACACAATTTTTCTCTCCATGATTTGATGAAATCAGCAGCTGCCACAAACCTTATTGTCAGTGGACCTGCAAGATATAAGCTCAGTAGCTGTTGGGTTTTCTTTGACAGCTGGCTACTGCCATTTGCTGACAATAAAATGTGAGATACTTTACTATTATGTTATTGCATGTAGCATCCCTTGATTTTTAGGAACATTTCTTTTTCATCTCTCTATCCCCTACCTGCATGAGTGTTCTGCCCATATTCATATATGTGCACTATGTTTGTACCTCCTGACCACAGAGATTAGAAAAAGGAGTCAGAACCCTGGAACAGGAGTTATGGATAGTTGTAAACTGGTATATGCATGGGAACTGAACTTAGGTACCCTGGAAGAATAGCCAGTGTTCTACATCTGGTGAACCATCTCTCCAGCTCCAAGCTTTAGCTTTATATATTTAACATCTAGATTGTTTAGTTTCTTTGATGGAGGTCTTATTAATGTATATTTTTTTAATTATCTGGCTCTCTCACATACATAAAAAAGTACTTCTCTCATCAGCTTTACCATATCCATTACATTATAGCAACTGCAATATCTGTATCCTCAGGCAATGGGAATTTTCTACTAAAAAATTTAAAAAATTCAAAATTATATAAAGAGGTAATGGGATTCAACCAAACTCTCTTGATCACAGATACTGGCTTTTAAAAAACAGAATGAAGTTTTTAGCAATTGTTTCATCAACAATAAGAAATAAAAAATATTCAATAGGACTTGTATAATTGAAGGTATGATTTTCTTTTCCCTTCTATGGCTTGCTATCCGCCCCAGAAAATGGCTAAGCCTATCTGTCTCTCAGACATTTGCCCTCACTTCAATAGCACTGTCTCTGAGACTATATTCTTGGCTCCTCTGTGTCAGAGTCAGTGTAAAGGTCAGTTGCTAACACAGGTCTTCCTTGTGGCCCAGTCTAAAACAGCCTCAGTCACCTGCTAGCACACTCCTTATTTTAACTCTCTGAATATCATACCTCACTTTACTTTCTCGGGAGTGTTTGTTTTTATATTTATCATATGTTGTTGTTCATTACAGTACATTAAATAATGAAAATAGCAGCTGTGATTGTTCTGTTCACTGCTGCATCCCTAGTGACTGGAATAGTTCCTGGCAGTTAGTTGATACTCAGTAATTGTTTGCTCAATAAATGAATGATATGATCACTGTTACTTCTCCTATTTGTGTAGATGATTGAAAACCATCAACAGATTAACAACGCAGACCCCTTCCAGCTTCACATATGTCATTAGCAAGACACAGAACTAGCTGATCTGACCATTATAGGTCAAGGTAAATTCCTCATGCGTTTTTGATTCTGTCAGGCTGTTCTGTGATGAACATGTTCAACAGAGTTTGGCTTGTTTTTCTGTATCTGAGTTAAGGAACACAGGAATTTTAAATTCCTGTTGATATTTTCTTTTCTAGGAAGTACTTCAGTCAAATGGGTTGCCTGAGTTACATTAAAATATAGAAAACCAGCTTCATTCCTTAGCCGTATCAGAAAAATAAGCCTTACTTTCTCAACATGGGGTTCTTGAGCTTCTGCTAGGAATGAGTCTCTCTCCTTGAATCCCTTTCTCACCACTCTTATCCTTTATCTACCCTTTGAACTGATGGATTGAATAAGGACATTACATATGCTAGGAAAATTAGCCATGTGCTATTAATTAATGCAAGTTCATTAAAATTGAAAATGAGGCCAGTGAGACATCTTATCAGGTAAAGCCATTTGCCACCAAACCTGATAACCTGAGTTTTATCCCTGAAGTCCCACATGATGGAAAGACAGCACAGACCCCTGAAATTTGTCCTCTACCCTTCACACATGTGTCCCCTACACCCAAAATAAACACAGGTAAAACATTTTAAACTACATATGTTTTACTCTAGTAATGGCAGACTTGTGATCTGAAAACAAACCTTTAGTACACCAAAACTCCTTTCCTAGATATTTTATTATTTGAAAGAGGCTCTATGTCTTATAAACCAGAAAATAATAATAAAAAAGCTTGAGTTTTATAAAGATTTAAAATAGTTATAATTGTACATGAAAGTTATCCATCAAATGGAGACATTAGCTTATGTTCTTAGTCATAGAAACTAAATAAACATCATCATATGTTACTGTACACATCTATAACATACAGTATATTATAAATTGAGCCTAATTAAAGATCATTCAAAAATCAATTAGTCAGAAATTGACCAAAGTGTTCTTGGTAAGTAGATACCTCTTAAACAAAAGTATTTAATACAGTAAATATTAAACTATGGTAGGTTAAGCCAAACTTTAAATCACTCAAAAAGCATTCTAATCCTTCAGGGTAGCTTTCTCCTCCTCAGCAGAGTGTAGTGTGAACTCAAGCCTTGGCCCAGAATTCTACTGCATTTTGAATTCTGACTTGTAGTGTTGGTATGGAATCCTCTGAGGATAAAGGACTATTTGTGACAGGTGACAGAATGAGGAAGTATTCCTGTAAGGACCCCAGTGTCTACAGTGACGTGAACTATCCGCCACAAATGTTTAACAATACCTTGAGGCATTGAAAGCGGCAGTTAAGTGGGGAATTTCATGTGTGTGTGACCAGGGATCAAATGGGAAGACGGATGCTTAGGACTTCAGTTGTCTTCCCATCAATGTCCTGACAAGCTTTGAACATGTCGCTGATAGGTTCACAGTGGCATTTTGTCTGGTTCCAAATAAGTTCATCAGTTTAGTCATGGATATAGTTATAACTCCTTCACATGTGAAAGTGAGAGAGGTATAACCTCATCAAACAAAACAATATGTTTTGTGTCATATAATGAACAATTACAAGTAGATCAACGGTAGAAGCCAAAAATTGCTGAAAACAATGAAACAGCTAATCCTGCCATCATTCATTTGTTTCAAAGCTTTGTGTTCAGTTTTTACAGGCATACTAGAAACTTAGTTGGACAGAAATCCAAAGATGTTCCCCCTCAGGATTATCAACAATCAAAATGCAGAAGTGAGACATGCACACCCACAGTGGAATAGAACTGACAAGTCAAGCAGTGCCATATCCTACCGTATCACGTGACTAGTATAAACAAGACAGTAAGTGAGTTCATGAGGAAGAGAGATCAAGGAAGGCATCATAGCAAAGCTGGAACTGCCTATTGTGTGGCATCAAGTGGGACGAAAATCAAGAAAATGGAAGTGTTCCCTGTTGCGGGAATAAGATGGTGAGGGCCATCTAAATTGGAGTTATTTGTCTGAAACTCAGAGCTTACCCATCCTCTTTCTGAAACTGGGAGATCACAAAAGTGGTTATTGTGGGAGATCACCAAAGTGGTTATTGGCAATGGTGTGAGGGTCCTTATTGCTAAGACATCAAGACTTTATTCTTTGAATAATGGTGGTCCTTGAAGGTTTTCTACAGGTGAGCGATAGGACAAAGACAGCATGTTAGAGTCTAAGCTGATAAAAATGTGTGTAACTTCTTGAAAATGAAGAGATGAACAGGAAAGAAAAAATCAGAACAGCAATTTTTAACTTTAATAAGCTCAAAAATCCACAGGGAGTATACTAAAATTGCAGACTCTAGAGATTCTGACTCAGTGAGCCTGAAGAGGGTCCCTAATCTCCATCTTAACAAGGATCCGTGTGATTGTGATTTAAGTGGGCTTCACACACCACAATTAGAATAGTACTAAATTTGAAAACTGTCACAATATCCTGGAATGAAGTGGCCAAAGTTTGTAATGTGGTAATAGGACTATAAGAAAGTCTGTAGCTAAAAAAAAAAAAAAAGATAGAAGAAAGAAAACAATGGCTGTTAAACATCAATAAGGTCTAGAAACATTTCAGTATAAACAAATTAAAAGAAAGAAGTGGTCCAGTATAATATTAGTGTATCTTCTATAACAATGTTAGTGTAATAGTGTGATTGTTTAAATAACTAGATTTGTTAGGTCACTTAAGTGTCAGTACATATATAGTTTGTGTTCAGATGAGAATTGAAAATTATAATATGGGCTATGATCCATGTAAATAAAAACAAATACACACATAAAACACATATGGATTAATATAAATATAAGCAAAGAGACCCAGTTTTAAAATGGCTCCATCATATTATATTTACACATACTGTGATGCTTTGTTTTGCACAGAATGGATTTAATATATCCTTGGTCAGGATTCCTGGATTGTATTTAGCATTGACTTTTCAAACTGGATGAAGTTTGTTCAGTTATCAAAATCATTTCCATTTGCCAAGAGGCCAGCTCTAGTGACTATATTGGAGTATCCCGGATCTGGTAAAGAAATAATTCTGATTTTAAATAATCTTTTCTGTTTTCTGAAGTTCTGACTGTGAACCTTGTTCATGATTTGGACTATGTGTATGGTAAAATATACCATCTTGAATCTTTTAGATGAAAAACTTCCAGGAAAGAAAATATGGAGACTATTGTTTTAAAAATATCGTTTTATCTTACATTAATAAGTTACCAGGGATGATGTAAGTGAAACGTATTAGAACAATTAAATTTCAGTAGAAATTACAATAATTATCAAGAGGCATTTCTGTCCTGGATTGAAGCAAATGTTGAGTCTGGTGCTTTTACTGGCATTCATCAAACAGTAATAAATAGCCAGGAGAAATTGTTCCCAAAAGCAACACAATCTTCTAAAAGTTCCTTTTAATTTCTTATATTTTATACCTTTTGAAAACATATGTGAGCAATTCAGCTTTTAGCTAATAACCTCTGATTATTTTTATAGATTTTCTTCATAGTTAATATAGTTAATATTAGGCAGCATATGTCAGTAGGAGTTAAGAATGTTTCTTGCATGTAAATACTGTCAAAAATTATGGTGATTACAAATCCTAAATTTCAACAATGAAAGGGAAAATGCAAAGTAGCTCAAGATGTTGAGCTAAAAGTTTGCATGCAGATAACTTTCTATTAGAATCAATTATGATCATAGTCCTTTATGCTTTAAGGGGATACTTGCTTTTTAAATCAAAGGAGAAGTCAAGTAGAAAGACAATGAGAAGCAGGGTGTGGTGGCACATACCTTTAATCCCAGCACTCCAGAGGCAAAGGCAGGCTATTCTCTGGGACCAAGACAAAATTAATCTACAGAGTGAGTTCCAAGACAGCCAGGGCTACATAAAGAAATGCTGTCTTGAAACACAAAGAAGGAGGAGGAAGAGGAGGAGGAAAAGGAGGAGGAGGAGGAGGAAGAGGAATGGGAATTTGGAGAATACTCCAGACACCCAGATGAATACTTCAGCCAAGTAGAGCATGGAGCCATAAAGAAAGTTGGAGAGACAGGCAATTTGTGCTGAATGCTTTCTCTGAGGAGCCTTATATCCACCAGAACTATACTAACTCAGACAGGTTCTCATCCCCATTGACCTCTCTAAGACTGACATGAAGGACTTTGAAGTCATCTGCTAGTACAGTGATTCTCAGTTTTCACATAAACACAACAAGGAGAATTTCACCACAAAGAGAATGTTATAAATGATGATTTGATGGTGATAGAATTTGCTGTGTAGTAATTTTAGTCACTAGTGAATGGGTTTTATAAAGATAAATTCAGAAAGTATTCTAGATTTTGTACACTCTACATCATTTCTCAACTGACACAGCAATGTGCAGAGTTTCACAAGCAGTAAGTAAAAGAATTGTCTCCATGTCAATATAACTTTATTTATACAAGTGGGTGGGGAGTTGAATTTGCCACATAGCCACAGTTCACCAAATCTGCTGTATTATGTCTCTTGTGAATTATTATTTGGCTTACAGTAAATAACTTTCCTAGTTTAAGATGTTATTTTTCCCAGTATAAGTCCCTATAAAAATAATCAAGAGTAAAATTATGTATGCACATGCCCTCAGAATTTATTGGTAAGTTCCTTAACAAAATTGTAAGAGTGTTTGAAGGTGCTGTTGAGGACATAATATTAGTAAATTGTCTTGTGTTGTTTGTAATATCCAAGATGCTGTCTCTAAAAATGGAGTTGTTCCTCATTTCTGACACAAGCATGTTTGTCTCAAAGTGTCTATCAAGGCCCCTCATCTGGGAATAGGTTTCCCTAACTCTAGAATATTAAGGGGGAAAAGGAAGCAAGAAACTTTGTCCTTGTGAACAAAGAGGTAGGGCATTTCCAATAAATTTTGCTATTGACTATACTACCATATAAAAATTCTAACAGTGAAAGCGGCAACTTAAAAATGAGCTATAAAGTTCAGCAAGAATAAATTTTACCATGGGAAGCTCAAGTGTGTAGAGAAAGACCAGCTGTAAATGTCATCTGATTGTCTCAACTTTCCCAGTCATGTTCAGAGAGGAGCTGTGGTTGGATGACACCATGTCTATTTATTGCTATGTGTTTTTCTACTTGGAAATCCCACCCAAAAAGACATTCTGCCTGAGCTAAAGAGGGTACTCCAGCTGATTGCCTAAAAGGAGCTTCTCCAGTTGAAATATGCTGGATGTTTGTAAGCTTCTAAATTTGAGGATGCTTCCTTTCTGTTTATTTGTTCTTTAACTGAGAAGTATCACCTAAGGGCCATTGTGCTTATTTGGCAAATTTCCCCTCTCCCCTCCTCCATCCCTCCTTCTAAAACTGAAGCCCTTAAAGACTTTATGTCTCCAATATATTCCTGCTGATTATTTTGAGTAACCAATTTTTTGATGATGTCTTGATATCTGTCAATCTGTGTTTAAGCTGTTGTAGAACTGTGTCTTTGAGCCATCAGCGAGTATTTTACTGGTTTAGGAGCTCTTTTTTTAAAAGTAAAGCTAGATCAGCTTTCTTTTCTTCTTTATTTCCTCTCTAATTTTACTTTATGTCTCTTCTGGAATATGGGAAAAAGCAAAAGAAAAAATAATGTTTATTGAGCAATATACCAGATCTTGTTGTAGTGGGCATTTTACTATACTATGACAACTGTTAGTCATAACTTTTTAATAAAAAAGATATTATTAATGCATACTTCAGTTGAGGGGCATCTAGATTGTTTCCAGGTTCTTGCTATTACAAATAATGCTACTATGAACATAGTTGAGCTAATGCTTTTGGGGTGCAAATGTGCATCTTTAGGGTATATGCCTGAAAGTGGTATTGCTGGATCCTTGGAGAAAGTGAATGGGCTTTTTTGTAAATGGGGAATTCATAAGAATGGGTATGAAACTGAGAGGACTGATAACTGAGTTTTATGGGGTGCATGATGTAAAATCACTAAATAATAAAAAAATTAATTAAAAATATTTTATTATTATATTTAATATTACTAATATTATAGATATTATTATTATTATCAGTTTTCCTATTCTGGTAATAAAGTCAAAACTTTTATGGATAGAAAACATTGGAACCTAGTTTCTAGTCTATGCTGTATGGTTCACGGAATGATCTATGATATCCAAATATCAAATAGATCAACCCTAATTTTGGTTGAGTGAATGAAAGAATTAGGCATACATCAAAGCAAAGTAAAAATATAAATGGTAAGTAATAGATAAGCTGATAGATGATCAGACAGATAGATAGATGTAGATAGATAGGTAGGTAAATGGATAAATTAATAGATAGATAGAAAGATAGATTAATAGATATAGATTGATAGATAGGTGATAGATAGATGATAGATAGATAGATAGATAGATAGATAGATAGATAGATAGATAGGATTGGTGCATGTATTATCCAATGAATATGTGCATATGTAATAGATACTGTGCCACACATTTTGTATATATCTTTACAGTAACTTTGCACAGTTGCTTCTATTATTATTCTCATGGATTAATGAAACCTGACAATCAGGGTAATATAACTCATCCAAAAGACATCTAGAAAGCTTTGGGGATTTTCTGCATACACTACCCATTCTCTCAAAATCCATAAAAAGAAATTTTAATGTACAAAAATGCAATTTAATTACAATGAGACTTAAGTTTGCTTATTTTGAGTAAATAGATTCATCATATGCAGATTATTTGACCAATGGTAAAGAAGAACTGGATGAACTAGCCGAGTTTATGGCTTTTAGTTGGTCAATAAACTTACATTTTGATATCTTCAAGAAGCAAATAAAATCTAGATCTACATTTAGCACACTCTTCAAAGCATTCTGAACAATTTAATGTGTTCAAATGAAGATATTTCTATTATTTATGCATGAAGAAAATATGCTGCATTTTGCGCACTGAGCAAAGAGAAAAACTACTCAACCTTAGCAAGAACCTAATATGGATGCAACCTGTATCATAAATGGTAGTGTTTCACTACTGAGAACAGTTGCTCATGAATTTTTTTCTCCTCCAAATACTGTGTCAAAACTGTACTGATTCAAATAAATAAAACTTGGACTGGTAATATGGCTTAGTGAGTAAAGGCATTTACTATCCAGCCGGATGGCCTGATTTTGACCCCTAGGATGCCTGTGAATAAAGGAGAGTACCAATTCATTTAGATTCCTTCTCCTTATGACTTCCAAGTGTGTGCTGTGGGGCAAATACACCTCTACACATACACACACATACACACACACACATGCACGCACACACATGCACACACACCACCACTTCCACCACCAAGAACAACAATGAATGTAATTACATTTTTAAAAATCTTGCATCACTATGCAATCTCTGAGAAGCCAGAGTGAGCACAAGCTAGAGTCTATCTGAGTTATAAATTGCATGCATATTTTTCTTTTCTTGAAGTTATTTTTTTCTAATATTCGACTCATAAACCACACAAAGATTTAACACTTGCATAGAAATAATGCATTTGCTTTTCTTTATTTTAAAGTACTACTTTATTAAAACTGCATTTATAAATGAGGTAAATTCCTCCCATTTTAGTTGGCATGTATGCGCCAGAACTGATGCTGATTCACTATACTTTCTGGAAAAAAAACATGCTTTCCCAGAAGACTGAACACTGGGAGCTGATTTGAGGTATTGGTTACTTTAGATCTTAAAGAAGAACTATGGTAACACTCATTGTTATCTTCTGAGGAAGATTCTTTTGATTTAACAATAAATGAGTTTTTATTTTTTAATTACAAATAGTTATACCTATATTAAGAATTAAGCTTAGTGACCTAGGACAACTGCATAAACATATTCACACAATTCTGGTAGGCTAATGAACTTAAACTTGAAACAAAATCCAAGGACTGATTTTTTGTTACTGCAATGTAGGAGAGAATCTCTCTTTTTCCAGTAGTTAAGGTGTCCATGTTGGAGTAGCTGGAGTGCTTGCCAATTTTCTGTACTTAATGTTCATCTGATTTGTGGAGGAAGAGAGACGTTATTTCATACAAACATACATATGATATACGTATTATAGGAACACAGTCCTATCAGTGTGTTAGATGACCTTGTATTTATACAAATAATCTCAGTAATGACAATAGCACCAAAGAAAATTATTAAAATTATTGTTCACTATATAAAGTAGACTTCTGTATTCAATATTTATAAAAACCATATCATGTGAATGTTATCACAAAGCTGCCTCTCATTTTAGGGATTCACCTTATTTCCCTCTAACACTTATTTCTGTCTTTTAAAAAGAATGGGTCACTGTCTTGGGATTCAAGGTCTGTTAGTAGAGGACCAAATGCTGGTACTTCAGAGAAACTAACAAGATATAGAACATAGGAGATGAGCTTGAGAAATGACAGCCTGAAGCACAGCCTTGGCTTTGCTCATGCCCACTGTGTGCTTGGGATATGGTGCTATCTTCCCAGTGTCTCCATGTCTTTACTGAGTTAATTTTAAAAGCCAGTGAGACCAAATGTCTGCTTAGCTGAGATTCGGTAATTCCAAGATATCATGACACTTTAGGGACATGCCCTGTCTCCTGCCTCTTCCTCCTAGAGCAGTTAGGAATTAAGTGAATCCTCAACCTTGTTCCTCCCTTCTCAGCAAACTCTACTGTTCCATCATCAAGTTATAAGATGGCTATGTCTGGATTCCAGAGGATATATGGAATAGATATTTAGAGCTATGTGTGTTCTGGGGTCAGAGGAATCACAGATGATGAACAGAACAGGTTCTTAGGTTTGGATGCTAGAAATTTTCCCAGAGAATTCTCATCTTAACTCAGTATTCATTTGAAACTAAGCTTTGAAAGGAGGACAGATTATACTTTTTAAATCTTATTTATCTATTCATTTGTAAACTTATTTATGTATACAAATATTTGTCTGCACATCATGTAAATGCCTGTCAAGCTGCTAAGACTTTGGTGGACAATTGTGAGGCAGTTTGTAGGTATTGGGAATTGAACCTAGGTCCTATGGAAGAATAGGCAGTGCTTCTAACTGAGCCATACTCCTAGTCAAGACAGATTCTATTTTAAATAGCCTCATTATTTTTGTCTTGGAGTTCTATTTGGATTTCTCACAATTTTTTATGCCACGACAGGCTGGAAAGTTTGCCCAGTGGTTTAATTTGGCAAAGAGACAAAATTGAAATGTGTATAAATGTCCTGCAGCTTTCTCTTCTAGAGATGGAGTATTAAACTTCACCAAGCATGCTACTTCTTTCTACTGCACTCAAGTTTGTCTGTTCTACTAGTGATAATGAAAGATTTCTGCCTTTAGGGACTGCTATTTTTATTATGCAATATCTAGTATATGCAAATGCATCTGCAAGATATAGCTGTGAAGTCCATAATTTATGAGCTTCAGTGATATCAATTCCTTGTCTCTGCCTTGCATGCTCCTTTCTTCTTCCATATACTAATTTTTCTTCCCTACTCTACAGGAGTAGATCATTTGGAATTTGGTGAACTGAATAACCTTTCAGTTTTTAAATACTCTTATAAAAAATCACAAATATATATATTACCTAAAATGCCACTGTTTGAGTATGATCCATACACTTGTCACATCTACTTTGTCTAGAAATATATTTGCAATACTGAACTTTACTCTTTGCTTCAGAACTACTAACCCTGTGTTATAGTTTAAGAAATGAAATATTGTACCAAAGTGCAGCATTATTTGTTCTTCCTTCTACTATTACATTTTGTTGTTGTTGTATTCCTCCTCCTCCTGCTCCTCCTCTTCCTCCTCCTCCCTCTATTTTGTAGTGATTCAGGTTTTTTCATACGTAGTCCTGGCTGGTCTGTCATTCACTATTTAGACTATGCTGCCTTAAACTCACAGAGATCTGCCACCTTTGTCTCTAAAATGCTAGAATTAAATGATGTGTCATTATATCTGGCTGTTTACTTTCTTTCCTGTTTCTTGTTTGGGGTTTTATAAGAAGAATGGTATTATGTCATCTTCTGTCACTTGCTTTGTTCACTGTGGGAAAATGCCTAATGTTCACCCAAGTTTCCTTGCGTATTCATTCATGACACAAAATCTTTATAAATATTTTTGTTTCCCCACCATTTAATTTGTTTTCTATGTTTTGTTACATTACTAATGGGATATATGTCCATAGATGAGTTTGCATATAACACATTTGCATGTAACACATTTCTATGACATAAAGTAGAATTGTGAATGAGCTTGTATGTAAATGTTTATATTTGGAAGACAATAGCAATGTGTTTGTTATTGCTCAATATAAGAATCCTCATAGTTCTACATCTTTTATAAAATATGATATTATCTAGATTTTTGCTGAAGTAGTAAAATAAAGTCCCATTTTACTGTGGCCTCTACTCCCTATGTGATTACTGATGATATTGATCAGTTTTTTTTTTATCTTAATCAGCATTTTCTCTTCTCCTCTGCCAGAATATCCAAAAGTATTTCACTGTTTTCAATTTTCAGTGATTTATGGGAATGCTTATTTTGGAATAGTTTGTACACTATATGCAATGTATCATGTCCAGGTTTCACACTTCCTTGATCAATTTTGGTGAATATAAGTTCCAAAGATTAAAACAGTTAGTTTACCAGTCTCTCAGTTTGTTTTTATATCATATGAAAAATAAATCCTCCAGTAGTAGATATCATAATATACTGTTAATATTATCAGTGTATGAGTGGCTTAGTATAGAATTATAACGTAACAGTATTAGCTGAAACATCATAATCCATTCATTGCCATTTTGCTTTTCAAAGGTCTATGTTTAACTTATTCCTCTTTTTCATCCAAGGAAGATCACCATTTGTGAGAACAGCTTGGCCAGGGCTCAAGGTTAGGTGATTTTACATTAGATAAGTAACTACCCCTATGAGCTGGAGTTCCCTCCTATGTAAACTGTAGTTATTGCTGAAACACTTCAATTCTGAAACATTCATTAATTACAGCATATCATTTCATAAGGGCTTTTGAAATTAAGAAACATTATTTTAAATTTATATTTTTATGTCCAGTTAAAATGATTAAGAATCTAGCTTAACACTCGGTGATTGGTCTCAATTTCATAGCACCAACTTCTTTTAAGCCATTTCTATACAGCGTTGAGACTGATAGTGACATTTCATGGTATACCAATTCTTTTTAAATGTTTAATTCTCAAACACCAGAAGTTAAACATTCTTCTCAAAAAGTCAGCATTTAGGAACATTTGACAGATGGACACTTAGCACCTGAGTAATTATCCTTCAAGTGTCACAAAACACTTGAAATCTTCTGTGACATCTTCTAAGGGATTTGAAAACATCTTCTCATTTTAAGTGTATGCCAGCTGTAAACTGTCCATCATTCTGGAATCATTTTAGAAACAAAATTATATACAACTTCAAATCTGTGTACTTTGCTGCCTTATAGAGGAGTTTATAAAATGCCTTATAAGAGTTTTCTTGGCAGAGCATAATTTTTTCTTCCCAATAAAACAGAATATTTTCTCCACTTTCCAGATATCCATTTCCTCTCATTTCATATAAAGTAAGATTTTTTTTCCAATGAAGTAATATAGTATATTATTTTCTACACATTTTAAGCATTATAATTCTAACTTTAAAATCCAACAGAGTGTAGCTATAGAAATATTATTACCAATTCTAAAGTTTTTATCATGATCAAATGAATCTCCTTAATACATTCTAATTTCCAAATAGCCTCCACCTCATGTCACCCTAGGTCATTAGTGACCTGACCATTTTCCATCCATAACAAGCTTAACAGTTTCTTTGTACTTGCTTGATCACAGCCTGAAATGTTGACATCTTTCTAACATTCTTCAGTTTCCTACTGTTGATGACACTCTGCTATAACAGCCCCTGTTGGCTAGCCAATAAAAATGAACACACTCGAACATCAGGTTCCAATTTCTTAATTTATTTCCATGCACGTCATAGCACTTAGCATCATTTGACATATTTACATATGACTTTGAGTATTTACATGTTCTCAAAGGAAAATGAAAGGTAGAATTTTTGTCTACTTAACTGTCTTATGCATCCCTAGAATGTAATGTTTGGCACATATTAAGCATCAGCAAACATCATCCCAATGAGTGAACAAGCATTCAATTAAATGAACAGGTCTTTTTTTGTGTAGAGTCAAGGTCACACTGGCTTCCCCAAAATATCCACAGAGGCTAACATAATTCTTTTAGTTTCTGCTGAAAGACATGCTGATATTCAAATACTAAAATGTGAAGAATAGTACTGTTAGAATTAAACAAATTATTGTATGAAAGTATTTGGTAGAGTGCCAAATTTTAAATGTTTAGTAAATGTAATGTACTTCCTTCTGACTTTTTTCTTGATCTAATGCCACAAAAGAAATGCTGGCTTCTGTGTAGTTTGTGAGCTAAGCCAATTCACTTTATCTCTCTCTTTTCACCATCTTCTCAGAAATAATATAGAATTTTTTTACCACTCTAATATCCTTGATTTACCTCTACACTAATACACTTTACATCCTAACTATAGACCTTAAACCCAATTCACCCATAGGAGCTCCTTTTGATAATGCAGCACAGTTATCACACTGCCTTAAAGAGACACAAAGAATTCTCCACTTGGTGTCTGAAAACTTGCCAAGTTGAACTCCTTACAGATCTATGTAATTTCTTCCACTTTCTAGATGTTAAATGAACCTTTATTTCTATTATATTTTTGTTTATGTCATTCTGTAAATATGGTGTCCATATACAGCCACATGTGAGCTTATGAAGCATGAGAAGAGTCTATTTCAACATGTACTTGTAGTCTTGGCATCAACTTAGAAGCCATTTTCTATTTGTGAATACTAGCAATGCCCTAATAGTTGGATATTCTTCCTTAGGGTTTAGAGTTGAAAGATTGCTCACAAAAACAACATTAAGAAGTGAGCATTTGGTGGGGGAGGGGTTGACCATAAAAATTTTAGCCTAGTCAAGCGATTAAGCCATTGATGGATCTGTAATTGGAAGGCGTTACTGACCTATTCTTGAAACAAGACTATAGGTCCTGGTTCAAGGAAATGGGCCATTGGAGGTGTGTGATTGAAAAGCATTCCTTATCCCTGGCCCTTTGTTCTGTCTATCCTCTGCTTCTCAAATGCTCTTCAGTAGGTAGTTCTGCTCTAGTTCTAGTGAGATTCTACTTGACCACAAGCTCAGCAACAACACAACCAAGCAATCATGAACCAAAAATATTGAAACTATGAGCTAAAATGAATTCTCCTATTCCTAAATTATCTTTTCAGGTGTTTTGGCAAAGCAACAGAAACTGCCTACCACATTTCTTCTATTATCTTTAATAGATATTTAAATATGTGCCTGATGAATTAAAGTTGGAATCTTATTATTTCTCCTATAAGACACAAAGCTCTTGAGAGCATCACCCCTTGGTGTATCTTCATGTATTGAACACCAAAGAATTCATGGGAATTGATTTACAGATAAACAACATTTTCTCTGAAGACAATGAAGACATTATGGTATTATAAAATTGTTTTCTGATGATACTAAACCACAAACCAATTTAAGATTGCCAACTGATGCAAATTTGACACCATGATAAGCAAAAACAAATATACTTTAGGCAAAGTTTTTTAGCTCAGCATTAATTGAACCAAATAGAATAAATGTCCATGTAAATAGAGATCTGTGGTTAATAGTATTATATTCTAAAATGCCTAGATATTTCATAATCTTAAGAATCTTTTCTATATCTCAAAGAAATGCCTGATTCTTATTTCTGTTCAATAATAAGAACCTATATGATATCTGAGAATATCTGTAAAAATCTTGAATATTTCTAATTAGACAATAGTTTAGCCCTGTGTAACACAACCTCCATTGAAAGAAATTTCTAACTTCGAATGGATTGGCACATGAGGCCCCTTAACAAATGAAACCACACAGGAAAATAGAAAACATGCAAAATAAAATTCATGTTTATATCTTCCTTTTGTCACCAATATGTCTATATCAGCTCTTGGATATTGCAACATACTGTTTAATTCTGTGCTCTAGGCTAAAAGAACTGGCATTGGCTTTCTGTTAGTGGTGAATTGACACCTTTCTGCTCCTCAGAACTATTGACAAGAATGTTCTCCCTTGCTAATAGCAGCACATTGAGTGATTGATTTTGTCATTAGGGAAGACTTGAAATGTGTTGGCACTAGAATGGGGCAATATATAATCTGTATCTCATTCATGACCATGGCACCAGCTTACCACTTAGTTCAGTTTGTTCAGGAAAAGGGCACTCTTTGTTTATCTGATTTTTTTATACTGATATAGATTTTGGTAAATAATAATAGTATTTGAGAGTGCACCAAGTTAACGAATTCATAAATGTCACCCCAGACTGTGTCATAAAGATCTAAGATGTATAACGAGTTGATGGGGGGAAAGTAACTTATCTGAGTCTTAGCTTAATTTCTTATATTTTTGTTGTGTAGGCCAGATGGGCACTCCCTATATTAACAAGTAAAGGTTTTAAATGGAAGTGAAGGAGTGCTCCACTTTGAAGAGTTCATGATTTTCAAGAACATGGAAGCAACCAGAGTAATGAATGTAATAGTTTTTTTTTTCTATGAGGGCTGGGAATTAAACTGCTTTTGCTGGGAGTGTTTGAGATTTGTGATAAGTTAATTAATTGCACCTAGTATGCTTTTGTAATCATACAATGAAGAATTGGGATGTATGAGTTGTTATCAATAAGCAAAGCAATATGAAGAACATCCTTTTGAAAGGATGGTGAATCCTCCTTGCTAAGATACTGATTTTATTTGTAAAGCAAAAGTCTTCAAACTTGATTCTTAATCACATATTCCTTGCAAACTCAGCAAAAATATAAAGCACAAAGTCTTGTCCTATTTTAAGAAATCTATGCCTGTACATTATGAATTAGTTCTCCAGCTGGGTCTGAGAAGACAAAGTTTGTAGATGATGATCTAAGAATCAACACCTACTCTTTAAGACCTCCACAGCTGATGTTCCCTAGGCACAGACAAAGTTATTAACTACTGATAGTTAATACTTAAGATACCTCCATATCTGACATGAACCATTAAAATTGCCAGCTTGTATTAAGCATTTATCTTATTAAAATCATTATTGTGAGTATATTCTCATAAAAATAATCATAAGATTCTGTAAATTGGTAAATTCTGTACACAGGAGAGAGGCAAATGATTTTTGTAAGGCCACATGCATAAACTGATGAATTCAGAGCCCAGCTGCAATCTCTATTCTATTCAACAACTCATTAAAATAAAAAAAAACCTTAGAAATTAGGTAAACCTGAAAATTCCACAAGGAGGGAATCTGCCAAAGGGTTCTGTGAACTTAAAGGAGTTCCTGACTTATAATTAATTATAAGTTACAAGCAAAATAAAGTTTTAAAAACATAAGGGCAATTTGTAAATAAAAGAAAATGTTCCTGGGTCTCAAGGAAGCAGCAAACTGACAATGGGAAGGGGGTCAGGTTTGAAATATTCTCTTTAATCTGAAGAAAAGGATCACAAATTCCTCGACCATTTGTATTTGAGAAGTTGGGAGTGTTAGGTAGAGTTATACTGCCACAGTCTGAGGAAGGGAAGCACTTCAGATGAAAGTTGAAATTTATAAACTTCTTTAAAATGGTTCCAGATGTTAATAAAGGTAAGAATTATAAGGGGATAAAAAATCAGATTGTAATTCAGAATACATTATTATTTTCTTTCTTGTCACATTTGGGAAGATATTCGTTCAACTCACTCTAGGAAATAGAAAACATTTTCATCACTGCCACACTTGTGTTTTCCAAGAGGGGGTATGTTTAGTCATATGCAGTGTCTATTGTCCATGGGAGAAAGACTGCTTCAGAGACATGCGTCCCCTGTCTCCATGGACCTCCTTTCTCAGAGTTTGTGCATGGCCCATATATGAGCAGAATACCCAGGCTAGCAGGCCGAAGGGGCATGTTCAGTCACAAATAGTCATCCCAGCTGCTCTGGAGCTCTTGTGAAGCATATTAAATTGTTACTATTTACTGAAGAAGATGCTTTTATATTTCATGGACTGTTCTGAGGAGCAAAGAGCATTTATTTTCACTATACAAAATAGTGCAGATGCTATTTTCTTTGTGACATCTATACTAAGGAATCACTGTATAGAGGTGACTGGATTTTCAACACTCTGAGGGATCCTGATTTCAAATATTCTTGTGCATATTTAATCATGCTATCACTTTCTGCAGAGAACAGAATGATTAAGCTGTCAGTGACTTATTGTCAGTTCAAAATATCTCTAACAAATAGAGGATGGTGTACTGTGGTCACTTCCACAATAACAAATCATAGAATTAATAGGAAGAAGATGGCATATGAATTTTAAGGAATGTGACAGTACCTAAAAAGTGCATGAAATAGCCTCATAGTACTCTGAAATTATCTTAACGCTTTAAAAATATTTGCTATTGCAGGAAAATATTCATTCTAAGAAATGAAAGTTGAATTTAGAGTGTAGGTAGCATCAAGTGTGACTGTTTCTGTGGAATAATGGCACAGTGTGTTTTAAAATGCTTTGGTAATAGAGCTGTGCTCTGTTCAATGTGGCAGAAAAGCAAATTGCAGCCAGACTCGGAAGGTACAACTGCTGAAGATAAGCAGACATATGGAATGGGAAAGACACCCCAAGCATAAGTGTGGCCACGTAGCTCCCTTATCAAGAGACCGTTCATCTTTATTTTCAGCCAGCTCTCCTCGCCAGGACTGAAACACTAGCTGGAACATCTCCAAAAGGAAATAGTAAACATTCTTTCTGCTACAGGAAAGATTCACAAAATATTTAATCTTGTGTCACAGTGTTAGACTAAATTATTCTTAAATATTAGATCTTCCTGCAGATCCAATTATTTTAGCGACACACACAGCATTCCTTGCAACTTTGACAGGTTGCATCCCTTTTCTTTGGAAGCCCGCATCCTACGGTTCATTTTCAACAAGCTCTGAGAAACAGCCAGGAATCATCAAATGCATTTCTGTGAGAGGAGAGGACCTAGTCAAGCAGGGAAGAGCAAACCTTGGGGCAGCAGGGAGCAGGAAGGGAGGGAGGCGCGGGCACAGGGAGGGGAAGGATCTAGAGTGCAGGCCTGACTCCTGACTGGCTGGAGTGGTTTTGGAGAAAGTCAGAGCACCAGCTGGCCAGTCGGGAGCTGTCCAACTTTTCAGCAGCTCTGAGCTCCAGGTTCAGGTGCCCGGACTTAGGAGCGGGCTACTGCTGCGAGACAGCCTCTGTACCTCTAGCTGCCAAGAGTCCCTCATCTCATCGGTGATGCCCTGAGGAACGAAGAGAAGAGAGAGAGGAAGAAGAAACCGACCACCCGAGAAGCCGCGCATCCGAGTCTTGTTACTTGAGAGCGACCACAGCGCGTCTCTGCTTCGTCCACCCAGCAGGGATCTCTGGCTTTCAGTGATCACACCCGCTTGCAGAGCCCCCTCTCGGTGGCCTGGAGCCTCTGGCCACTACAAGTCGGAAGCTGAGCTCAGCTTCTGTCTTGGGAAGCAGCCGCAGCACTAGCCCAGAGGCGCTTGGGCTAGCGCTGTGGACCCGGCGGGGCAGCTAGGCACGGAGCCGGTCAGGATGGAGGCAGAGGGCAGCAGTGTGCCTGCCGGAGCGGGCAGCGGCGAGGGTAGCGACGGTGCCGGCGAGGCCACGCTCAAAGCCCCTAAGCATCTCTGGAGGCATGATCAGCACCACCAGTACCCGCTCCGGCAGCCCCAGTTCCGTCTCTTGCACCCCCATCACCACCTGCCCCCGCCGCCACCACCCTCGCCCCAGCCCCAGCTGCAGCCACCGCCACCGCCCCCACTGCCGCCACCTCCGCCACCGCCCGGAGCTACCCGTGGTCGCTACGCCTCGAGCGGGGCCAGCCGAGTCCGGCACCGGGGCTACTCTGACACCGAGCGCTACCTGTACTGCCGCGCCATGGACCGCACCTCCTACGCGGTGGAGACAGGTCACCGGCCGGGCCTGAAGAAATCCAGGATGTCCTGGCCCTCATCATTCCAGGGACTCAGACGGTGAGTAGAGAGCGTCCCCTCCCCCACTGGGGCAAAGGGTCATCTCCCCTCTTCTCCAGTTATCCCTGTTGGTCACCACCAACCTTGGAATCCAGGTTCCAATACAAGAAACTCAGGAAGGGTGAGCAGGGGCGTGTCTGCCCTTGCCCTAGTATAATTCAGGTGTGTAACAGACTCGAAAGTACAGCCTAATTGTTAACTGGTGTGTGTGTGTGTGTGTGTGTGTGTGTGTGTGTGTGTGTGTGTGATGTTTTACTGGTTTATATGTGCCATGTACTTTCCTCTCCCTACTCGTTTTCATCCCACCCTAGCAGTAAGATTAAACCTAATTCAGTTTGTATCTAGTGGAGGGAGGGTGAAGGCGCGAACGCTGTGGGTGGGGGAGGCTGCAGTCCAAGCCTGGAAACCATCCATAAATCTGTCCACTCAACCCAGAAAGGAGGGGTCAGCCAGGCAGATCTGACCGGGGAGGGCGCAAGGTGTGGAGGAGACAGTTTAGTGGCAGGATTGCAGCACAGGGCTCCAGAACAACTCTTGTCAAGTCCAGAAGTAAATTAAACAGCAAAGGGGAGAACAAACACGTGGGTGACTTGGAGAGTTTGGAGCAAAATGTTCAGCAATCCTTACGAGAGAGACGGAGGAGAGATGGAAGTGAGGATACTGTGGGAGTTACACTGCGTCGGTGTGTGCGAGTGTGTGTGAGCGTGTGTACACTCAGTGTGATGGTATCAGTGGTCCCCAAGCAACCCTAGTAAGAAAGCGCCTCATTTTAGTAGGAAGCAAGACATGGGGATTTGATTATAGTGATTTCCCCTTAACATAAAGTGCTCTGGGAGACAAGGCAGGGAAACCACATGTCAGCTGGGAGTTTTAATAGATGCCACGGAAATGAGTAGTGTAAAGGACAATTACAGTGGCTGAGCAATCACCTCATTCTGAACTCAAGTGTGGAGGTGGATTTTAGTCCTATTTGGTCCTAAAGCACGAGTGGGTGGGTCCCTCCAGACACACACACACACACACACACACACACACACACACACGGGGTGTTGGGACTTTACATGCTTGCACACACAGAGTCACACAAAGGTTTTAGGAGTAGCTGTCCCTTCCACACTCATTGGCTTCAGAAAAGGGCAGACACTGATGCCTTTCCAGCAAGCCCCCACCCTGGACAATGGGTAATTGTATATCAGAGCTGGTTGTGTAAACAGGAAAACATGGGGCTGAGATCATTTGTCTAGCTCTTACTGACAATAGGTTGGATTAATCGGAAAATTTCAACTGTATGTTTGTGACAGGATGTCTATGTGTATTTATGTTTCTGTGTACTGTATTTCCCACAAAACAAGAACATTTAGCCAATCAATATCCCAACCTTCATGTATGGCTGGAATGTATCACTTTGCTCTTTTCCTTCGTCACTTGCTTGGGTACCTTGTTGATAGCACTGTGTATGTCGGATGTGAGAGATGAGAATTGTAGCTAATCTCAATTCAGATCATTTTAATGTTTCATGATTGGCACTGATTGCAGGCATTAATAAATCAATATACAAGTTTCATCTTTGTAGCACGTATTGCTCCTTCACACATGTAGTTTCACTCTTTGTTTGAAGAGGTCAACCTTAATGGTTTCGCATCTTACCATATAGGCCTATAACCAAAGACTAGAGGCAAGGAAATCATTCTGCATATTTGATCTCTTAATAGAAAAAAAGTGTTCATGAGTTCTTAATAAATATTAAACAAGAATAATCATTCTAGCTTAATATGTTGGTTGATTGCTTATGTAGAGTCTCTTAACTGTCTACATTTTAATAACATGTTTGTTTGGGGAGGGTGAAGCTGAGAAAAATAAACTAATTGGAATGGAAGCATTGCATCATTGATTTGAGTTTATTTTTTGCTGTTCTCTATACACTGATTAATCATTTTATCTCAAATTCCTTAATTGAATGGTTCAGAGAAAAGCAAAGATGTATAATATTTACATGGTGCCTCCACTGTGGCTCATCTAATTATTGCAATTCTATTTAGGGATTCATGACTTTAAATTCTTTATATCACTTGATGCATTTTTCCCACATGTTCATGCACTGAATGTAATCTTTTTTTGAATAAAATTCACTTTGCAAATGAATATGCTTCCAAAAGGGCATGGTTATTATTTTCATTCTTTAGAGAAAATAGTTGCAATGCTTTAAAATTATTACAGAAGTTTCACATCTATTACCTTGCCTGGCTCATTCAACAACACTAAGATGAACTATATTATCTCCATTTTATAGACAAGAACACTGAGCCCCAGAGGATATAAGTAATTTGTTCAACTTCATGTAGAGTAGAAAGGCCAGAACTGAGACTGAAATGCAGGTCTCCTGACTCAGCTAAAGCCTTCTTTAAATAAATGTGTGTGGTTCCTGACATATGTTGACAGCATCAAGAATATGTGAAACCATGCATAAAATTTTTTATCAACTTGTACTACAGGTTATAAGCTACAGGTATAAGCAAAAAGGAAAGGAAAAGTGACAGCATATGTTTGTGGAAGCAACGGGGGATTTTAACTTTTATTCTCAAATTGTCCTGTCTAAAACAAGCTGGTATCAGTTATCACATAGGACAAACTTTGAATTAGCTGACATTGCATAATACATATAGTAATAACTATGAATTAGTATTTGGAGACATTAAGACTAATCAAAACACTTCAGCTTGCTTTCATTTATCTTCCAGAAGAAAACTCAATAAAAACAGGTACAAATATGTACACACGCACACACACATACACACACACACACACACACACACACACACAAACACACAAACACACACCATGATCCGAATAATGGCTCAGATTGTCTGTGAAAATTAATGTGTGAAAAAGCCTCTTTGTGAATTCTGGAAAGAATGATTGCCTATGGATTATTAAGAAAGATATGTCTCTGAAAAACTATTTCTAGCATGTACAGCAGCTTGATCAAATGCTATTTTCTTGGCTGCAATTTTGAGCAATTATAGTGTATGAAGCAATGGGAAATGGGCATCTTTTTTAATGAAAAAAGTTTATATCAAGAGGAAGGATACAGATCTCAGACAATGATAGTCAATTTCTTTATTTCATGGAAAATGTGACTCTTTCTAATGCAGTTTGTATTAAGATGTATCAACAAGTAGATTTGTTTATTAATATTAATATAGGATAACTTCAGAAGAATGAATTTTTCAAAGATAGTAAAATAAGTCTTTTCAGGAGAACTAAATGAAATACAAAAAAATTAAAATACCTTTTAATCTGTATAGATATGATTTATTATTTTTAACTAATAACCCTTCAAATTACTGCAGCTGTTTGACTTAACTGATAAGAAGCTTTATCTTCTAACAAAATATTTTTTATCAGAAATGTATGTTTAAAACTTTGAGATAGCTGTAAATTCTTAATGAAGAATAATGATTAGATATATAAACATCGTAGGTAATTTTTTGACTCTATAAGACATATAAACATCATGAAAATGACATTTGAGTTAGGAATGTTAGAGAAACACAGCTGAAATCTCTCATTACAATAAATGTAAATCTAAGTGTGTTGTAACATTGACATGGCATTAACTTTTTAAATACATGAATTTTTTAATATAGGAAGGGAAAGTTTACATTGTAATATTTCAGTACTATTAAAACTAACATGAGGCCTGGGATGTAGCTCAAGGGCTGAGCACTTGTGTAGCATGTTCAAGGCTCTAGTTAGAACCAAAACACCATTAATAAAATATTAATTAAAAAATTTACTCTCCTCTTCTGGATTAAGAGAGTGATTCTTCATTGCTTTGATTGGTTTCATCAAAGACTTTTAGTGCAGCATTTCTCTTCAATGAGGTATATAAGGATAGTCTAAGTTTGTGATGCTTAGCTTGAGTTTACATTAACAAAGTAATTAGCTGAGTATCATTTACCCTGGATGATTTAATAAAATCAAGTTATTTTTATATTTTTCAGGTTGACACATTTAAAACTTAAGTAAGGACCCTGAATATTAACAATATATTAATAACTAATTTGTGTTTTCAAATTAATAATTGACAATCTAAAAGGAAAGTAGATTTAAACATTTTCTTCTCTCCACTGAAAGGTTTCCTTGATAGGTTTTTAAAATACCTCTTCTGCCATTGAGTTTTGAGACATGAATGTATTATAAACATATTGTTGAGTCTATCACCTTAGAATTTGGTTCTGAAACTTTGAACCTTCTATCTCTCAAGGAATTGGTGGACAAGAGGAGAGGGGGCAGTTTAAAAAGAATAGGTGGAAAGAAAGACACAGGAATTTGTCTTCCAAAATGTAATCTTTGTGCAGTCTTCTCTTTTTCAAGTTGATTGCAGTTGCTCACTTAGCAGCAGCAATAAGAAAATGGCACCATTGTCCATAACAAAGGGAAATTACTTAGAATTAAAATAACCTACCTGAACACCACTCATCACTTACTTCTGTAGAATTGTGTCCTGAGCTTTCTAATTACTTAACTAGTTTATTGGCAAAAGCAGAGTTGCAAGTTACACTTTTCATTCACCTTAACAACTAATGCACATTTACTCACTATGTGCCTCTGTTTTGTTTCATTACGACACTGGGTCTCCCGCAGTCTTGGATGGCTTTGAACTCACTAAGTATCTGAAACTGGTTCAAACTCCTGATTGCATGCCTGTTGGGATTGCAGGCATACATCATCACTATGTCCGGCTTTGTGCCCCTTTTTAACAACCAATGTTCTCATCTTCCAAGCAATAGCCTCCAACTAAAAAAATTCAAATTGCTGCATTCCCTTGTAACTGAAACTTTCAGATGTTGGTGAAAGGTGACTTCTGAAAATATTTTTTCATTTTCTTTAGTGAAGAGATTCTTACACATCAAACCACCCCAACACCACACAGAGTGATAGATTGGTCAGTTGTTTAATGTGTATTTAGAGAGGTATCTTGAAAGATAGTCTTTAAGCATTGCATGAATTAATTATCTGAAAAGATTAATTATTTTCAAGTTATTCAAATGTCTCAAGTCTAATATGGGTAAACTAAGTTCATCTCATAGCCTATTACCCAAATTCACATTTAAAAATTTATAATGTAGCTTAAATGCTGTATTCCTGGCTCCTATCAACAACATTGCTAAGGGATTCTAGCAAATAGCACTATATTATATTTCAGAAGATGCTGTGGTTATTTTTACTCCAAGGAACATTTTCTACATTTAAAAATAGGAATTCTAATTCTTTTCCAAGAAAAGAGGGCATTTTGCATTATATTTTTAAAAGCTGATTGACTACATTTATGTGACTCCATACATATACACTTGTCATGAGTATCCCCATGCCATTTTAGAAATGGGAGAGGTTAACTGAGACCCATGCTTTTCTCTGATACCTATGTGATAGTTTGTAGTTATTGATCTATCTCAATATATAGTGTCACCATTTATCTCATTGTCTTAAGCGAGTGATTTTTCTTGGAATCTTTTAAAGAATAAATAATAATTATTTGAGTCATTGAGAGATACTAGGTGAGAGTGAAGGAATTGTCTTTCCCACAGTAGGAAGGGCACACCAATTGGTTATCCAGTACCAAATGTTCAGCCATGAAAACATACACATATAAGTAAAATCACATGGACTGAGCAGATTGTATTTACATATAGGAATATCTGCATGTGTATGTGTATATGTATTTGAATTTGTAAGTAAAAAAGTGGGTACATGGGAGAGGCTGAAGAAAGGAAAGGAAAAGGTGAAATTATGTAACTATATTATAATCTCAAAAACTAAAATTATAACAAAAATATCTCTTTGAGTTCATATTTGCCACCCTTGGGGACATTTTACCAAAAGAGGGAGTAATATTCTTTTGTATGTTACACTTCCGGAGTTACCCACTGTAATTTATTTATTGGCTATATTTTCTCTTCCTTTGGACTAATTTTCTCTTCCTTTGGATATTTTACAGTTTTGCATAAGACATAGCTTATATGGATGCTCAATAAATGATAAGATTTTAATGTGGAAATAACAATAAGACCTCGACTTTTCAGTTGGTGCTCTCTCAGATAGAATATATTTGATTTCCTTAATAATATCTATGAAGCACACAGAGCCAGTGATATTTTGCTCATTTCAGAGGTTATGAAAGGAATATTGTCTCTGAGAAAAATAGATGCATATCCATTTTCAAATATAGGATTCAGACATGAGTTTTAAAAGCCCTTGGCTGATGATATCTTCATAATACTGGAGAGTATCTGCTGGTACCCAGTGCTATCTGATGAGAAGCAGCCTATAATTTGATTTAAAATATGATGGCAGAGGAAAATTACAGTGAGTATGAAGAGAGATAGCACTTTTGATCTACTTTGTGAGACACTTATATTAGAATAAAATAACCCTGAAATGATCCCTCCCCTTCAATTTACAGAGATGCCTTTGGAGTCCATCTTTACTTCTTCAAGGGTTCAGAGAATCCCCAGGGATGTGGCAGAGTTCAAGGACATGTTCATCATGTTCTCAGTTTCATGTCCTGGATACACGAAAGTTGAGACATGATACTTTAACATTAAGTGGTTAACTGAGATGTGGACTTAATTTACCAAGAGAACAATTGTGAGAACATCATATATATGTGAGTGGTGATTCCCACTAGGTAGCTGAAACAAAGCAGTATGAAATAATATTCTTAAAAAGTATAGTGCAAGCAGATAAGGCTTTAGAGTATTTGAATAAATATATTCTCAGTAAAATTTTAGAGAATTATTTCTCTTGAAATTTGATTTAAGTATAAGAGTAGTAAAGAACATATTGACAAGAAGAATTGTTGTTTTTTTTTTTCACTAATGTGAGTATAGAACATCCCATATAGATTAGTACTTTAAGTGGTATGGTATTACTCCATGAATAAACTATGAATTGGTGGAATTTAAATAAGTAAAGAATGATACCCATGAATATATAAAACTGTAGGAACTGGTTAAGGCAGCATCCTAACTCAGTGTACGTATGGTAAGTTAATGCTTGACATTCATTCGCTTATTGAAAGATTTTACTTCACAGCACAAAACTAATACTTAAAATCAGTAGTAAAAATCAACAACAAAATTATGAAAGGTAAAATAAAATGGACAAAAGACATAAGGAGATAATATTTTAAAAATATTAATGACATATATTTATTTTTTCATCTGGTTAGCTATGGAATAAAATTTAAAATATAGAATACCTAACCCAGTCTTAATATTAAGATGAGGATATTGGACTTGCTTGGAATGGATGCTGAACTAAGTAAGCTACCTTGGGACCTTGGGACCTCCTGTCTTTGCTGGGAAGGAGATAAGGAGATGGGAAGAAGAGAGAGTGACTGGTAGGGGTGGGAGGGGGAAGGGAGTTTGAGCAAGGGTATACATGGATAAAAATGAGACTTTATTCTAAAATAAGTAAATAATCAAAAAAATTTAAAACATACATGTTATGCAATTTTTCTTTATTATTTTTTCAAATGGCAGAAAGATGTTCAATTCAAAGAAAATGAAGATATAGAGAAGAGCACATCATTTTTAAAGAAAGTTTTAGTGCAGCATATAAATTAGAAAAATGTTGATGAAAAAATCAAACAACATGTATTAATGCTGTGTGCTTTTGCCAAAATAATTCTAAGCATGAGAATTTAGCTTAAGGCTGTAATTGAATAAGTGAGCATGGAATATTGATATCATATCACTGCACATGATAGGAAATTATTCAACTATCTTTCAATGAACAATTAAAATAAAATGATGTCATACCTGCAATAAAAAGACTGCTACAAAAAAGAAAAATTGAGAAAAAAAATCTTCAGGATCAAATGTAGTAACAAACTAAATGTGTTGATAAGTGAATGAAAAAAATTTATAGAGTAGGTCAAATATGACTCAAGTTAATCTGCATTTTAGCATATTTTTATGTCTCTGTATATGTGGGCATCTCTGTGTGTGTGTGTGTGTGTGTGTGTGTATTGTATTGTATTCTGTGTCCTCTGTAGGAGCAAAAAGCTACTAATTTTTTCAGAAAAGAAGAGGCAATTAGGGAGTCTTTGTTTTTATACTTTATATTCTTATTTACTTACTTGATTTCCTTAAAAATATCAGAATAATCTGCTTTCCCAATGTACAAAAATAAAATATTCCTTCCCTTTGTGTTTTCTATCTGTTTTGGTCAATATATTTTGTTTGTAACCTCCTTTTCATAATCACTTCTAAAAATAAAAAGTATTGTAAAATAATTTAAAGCAAGGTAAAACAAAATAAAGATATCATAAAGTAGGAAATAACAGCATAAAGATAGTGTGCAATATAAAAGCAAACTCTCCATACCATTGATTAATGAGTAATTGCCAAAAGCAACTAGGAGATTTGACTGTCTGCTTCCTAACATTGAATTAAAAGAGGAAAACATCAGTTTAAGATGCATGTGAGTCAGTAAGTTAACAAATGTGTTGATTTAAGAACACATTTGTAGTGAACTCTGATAATTCAAAGAAATATTTCCCTATGGGGTCTTACAAGAAGAACACTGTGTGATATGACGCACACAATTTCATCAACTTCTCTACACTTCATCAAGTCTGAATTAGTATGAATGTTTCTCATAGCTACAACTGTGCTTTTATGAAGCTATATATTGATGTCCTGTTGTTGAAGATATTCAAAGTCTACCAGCATTGAAGCCCCAGTTAACATTCATTTTGTAAATCTTTTGTTTACTTATTTTTATGATTTGTTAATTTTATTCTTGTATATTATGTATTTTGGCCAGTTACACTTCTCATACCGCCCTCTCCAACTTCTCAACTATTGCCAATGACTTTTGTCCCTTCTCAATTCCATGTATTCTATTTTTAAGCCGAAAGTCCACTTAAAGCTGTCAGTTGACATTCTTGTCAGTTCTTTTTCATTTAGCTCTGAATTTTTGGCTTGTGGAATTAAAGGGTGATGACTTGGGGGTGGAGAAGATAGCTCAGTTGGTAATGTGTTGTACGCTGTGCAATCATGAGGAACTGAGTTCAAATCCTAGCACCAAAAGGAAGCCAGGCATCAGGGAACTCTTGTAATTCTGAAACTGATAAAAAGAAACTTGAAGGGCCCTGAGCTTCACTGGCCATCTGCCTACCCTAACTGGGGAGGTTCTAGCAGATGAGTGACCTTGTCCCAAACAGCAGGATAATATGTGGTGCCTAAGGAGGAACAATATTTAAGCTTGGTTTTTCTTTTATATATGGGGGGTGGGGTGGGGTGAGGGAACTTTTCTAGCTTATCCTTCTAGATGCTATCTCCTAGAGCCAACATTTAGTCTTTAGTTCTTATTCGGATACCTGAGTTTTATTTATGTGCCTTATTGCTTACAATCCTTTACATGTAAATGCTGTTTCTATGACTCTCTCAACCACTACTTTTTGACCTGATTTATCCCTGTAGCTGAAGCCTTTAGGCATGTCTAACCTGACTGTCTCAAGCTTGGTCCAGAGTTAACACGAACTGATCTAAATCCATTCTCTTTTCATTGCCAGATATGGAGCCAGAGAAATTCAGCCTTACTAACCAGGTCACTAATTTTCTGACATGATGTAACCATTTTATTCACTTAATATTTTGGGGCTGTTTAATTCTTTCCCCCTTACATCCCACTGAATGATCCAGAGAAGCAAATTTACAAGATGCAATCCCAGTAAATACCTGAGCCCAAGCCATTTCAGTGTTAGAAGACTTTGCTCACAATCATTCTCTGAACACTGAGAAGGGCACTTTGTGATTGCTCCAAGCTCTTGACAATAACATTTCATTTGTTTCCTGCTTTTGTTATTTACCTCATAGGCTGATGCATTCTCAGCCTAATTGGAAGCAATTTTAAATCCTTAAAATATAATTTTGGCATCTTTTCTCTATACTTTCTTATTTTCATCACTACTTGGACTCATTTTAATCAGCTGAGATCTTTTACCATATTGAGAACTAACTTCTCATCCAATGATCACTGTCCAGGGACTTCTACTACTATGAAATCATGTACGTTCTCAACATGGAGTTTTCATGTATCAGGTGAAGAAACATCCTCCAACTCTGAGAAGCATTTGATGTTCTTACCACATTTTTGAAAGCTTGTAAATAATATAATAATGACATTCAAGGAGAATATATGTTTAAGAAACAAACTAAGAATTGGCCACACATACATGCACACCAAGTGAATTTGCTGATGTCAATAGGTCTTTGTTGTAAATAACAATACAGTCATGATTTCCATCCATTCATATCAGCTGATGTGTCGTCCCACATAGGAGCCTGTGTGTGCTTTCCTTCACTTAATAAGTTTGTAAAAATCTCTTCTTTATCCTCCATTCATACTCCAAATCTTATACCAAACAACATGTTTTAAGCAAAGTTTTCTCAGCTCCCCAAACCTGTCATAATACTATGTAATTATTTTTAATAACATTTGTAATATTTTAACTGCATGCTTAGCTTCATGCTTATCTGCTTAATGCCAATACATTTTAACAAACAATAAGCCCCCGTGGAAGCAAGTATCAATTTTGTTTCCGTATAAGCACAGCCCTTTCATGTCACTTACCCTACAAGAATTATTAAATAAATAAAAGCTAGAGCTTATAAGATTACCCCCTTCATAAAAGTAGCAATCTATTACTTTAAAAAAATAATTCCAAATTAAGGCAATCTTCTTTATGATTTTTTGTTTTGGTTTTGTAAATAGTTAGGAACTTACAAGTGACTTTATGGAAGAGGCATTGAGTGCTAGCAGGGACAAGTTGTATCTGGTAACGGAATAGCACTTCTGGAAAGATGTCTGGAAACAAGAATTCAGTAGAGTACAGACTTTCAAGACTGTGCTAAGATGATGAAGAGGAGGCACTAAGTTTGTGCTACTTTGTTTGCACAATGATTTGACTTAGTGCTAATCATTTACTTTTTGCTTGTAAATCAAAAATACTTTAGGCTCATTGTTTCTATTCACCTGGACCAAAAACAAAACAAAACAAACAAACAAACAAAAAGCCTGTGAAATGTTTATCAGACCCTTACCATCTGGCAGTTCTTTGAGATGTGATGATCTTATAAAAATAATTTTTTTCTTAAGAAAAGAGGCATTCAAATTACTCAAGAACTCTCACAACAGTGGCATTAAGGAAGGGTCTGGACCATTATCTAGACAAGCGGGTGTGCCTAGCTTCACAAAGGTTCTTCTTGAACTATGTATACGGCTTTTATTTTTGTAAGGTTAAACAATCAAGCAGGTCATTGCATCTGTTGACATAGAGTATTCTGTAGGGCCAAACAACTGTAGTGTATTGAAAAATCATTAGTTACACATTTTTAAGAATTTTGCAATTATATTATAATAACTTAGGCAGAAAAAATCTAATAAGAACCATTTTGTGCTGTTTTTATGGGAGATATAGCCTGTAAATACGCAACTCACCTGTATTACCACTTATTTTATGATGTCATGCTATTCAATTTTCAGTGAGTTTAAACACAATGATGACACATCTCATTAAATAGTCAGAAAACAATAAAAAATATTCTTTCACATGAGAAAATCTACCTCTTTTGCTAGTCTTAAGAAATGACTATGTGAGCAACCAGAGTATATGGCAAGCAAGTTCAAGGTGAGAATTTTTAAAGAAGTGATCTGCCTAAACTGGATTATAAGTTTGACAATATCTACCCAGAAACTTTTTATAATAATTGTAACTTGTAGAAAGTTTTGAAAATTTTTTTTTTATTTTTTTTATTATGAATAAAGAAGTCACATTTTCTATCCTTGTATATCCTTATTCAAGGTCCTTTCCCCCCTCTCACCACATCAGGTCATTCTCTCTTCTCCACATCTCCCCATCCCCCCCCCAAAAAAGCTCCTGAGGACATGCCATCTGAGGAAAAGCAATGTCATGTACTAGCCCCCAAATAGTCTGACAGCCTGTTTTTTTCTTTAGTTACTCTTGTCTACTCATTTAATGGGAAAGTTTAGTGTAGTTAATGAATAGTTTAGATCTGCTCACTATGACTAAAAAACCTACCTGCAAAATTGAATAAAAAGAAACTGAATTATAGAAGACAAAACTGAAATAGCATCATTTTCTATGTAAATGCTCATAAGCCATTGGTTCATAGTGGAATATTACTGTCAGCTGACTGTGATTAGACAGAAGTGACATGAAGATGACTAAAGTCTGTAGAACTCTCATATCAAATGTAGTATTCCAATACACATGCCAAAATGTAGTTCTCCAAACAGTATTCAGGATGTGCCATGGAGTATAGGCAAAGAGTAGAAGAATTGGTTTCTTGATTTTCTCCAAGATGTCAGCAAGACACTGAGATTTTAATCAGTGAAGTTATATAGCTTGTTTTGAGATTTAAAGCTTATTTGACAGATACACAGAGCATCAAATGGGAAGAAATTGGAGGTGTCATTAGGTGTCCATTGGAGCAAACTAGATAAGATTCAAGATTGCCAATAATGGGTGAGCCAAGGAATTGAACATACTGTTCTCAGAAAAAGTACACAAATGACCCATAAGTATTTTTTAAAGTATTCAACATTCTTAGTTGTCAAGAAAATACAGATTAAATATACTTAGAGATTCTGACTCAGCCCAGTCAGAATAACGAGAGAGAGAGAGAGAGAGAGAGAGAGAGAGAGAGAGAGAGAGAGAGAGAGAGAGAGAGAGAGAAACAAAATAAAAAAAAAGAAAGAATGTGAACTGGTGCAGCTACAATGGAAATCAGTCTAGACATTTCTCAGAAACTTAAAAATAGAATTACCATATGATTACAGTTTTGAGCATATGCCCCAAAGACTCTATATCCTACCACAGAGATATTTGCACATCAATGTATATTGCTGCTCTTCAAAATACAGAGGACGTTCATAGAAGTCCATCATCAGAAAGCTAGACAATGAAAAGGTGGCAGATACATACATACAATGGAAGTGTTCTACCATAAAGAAAAATTAAGTTTGAAGAAAATTGGTGGATCTAAAAGCTATTAAGTGAGGAAATCCAGACTCAGAAAGACAGATACCGTGTGCTCTCACCAAGGTGTTAAGTTTAGCTTCAAATTTCTACATATGTATATTAATAGAGTAACATGGATATAGGACAAAAACCTAGAAAGAGACCATGAAGGAGAAGGGTTGTAGAAAAGGAGGTTGGAGAGGGAAAAAGCCCAAGTGATATGAAAATATAGAGAGACATGGAGTAGAATAGATGGTCCAAACATGGAGAAAGGCAGAGGCAGGGGAAGTTCAGTTAAAACAAAATATGTATAAAAATGCCATAAGGAAACATGCTTTTATGCTAATTTTAAGGTTAAGGTATAAAAAAAATGATAGTATGGAGCTAATGATGTAGAAGAAATGATGAGAAAAGAATATGAGTTTAAGAAAGATTTTCTAGGAGAAATAGTGTTTGCTAGCTGGTGATTTGACACTATAAAGGAAAATGATCTATTAACTGTATTCAAGGAAAATATGATTAAGAGATCCATAAGTATCTGAACACCCAAGGAAAATGTAAAATATTAATCGCCTTTTAGCTTCTCTGCAGCCATCCTAATTGCTAGTGTACTTTAGTGGGGGTATAGCTAAAATATTAATCAAGGCAAACAATTTAAAAGTATCCAACTTAGGTTAAAATTTGCAGGACTATTGTTATAGGTGCTAAATTATGTCATTGCAATAAGTAGAACAAATGCTATTTTATTATGGTATGTAGATCTATTCGAGTGAAGATCACTATGGATTAATGCATTCTTTTAGATTGGTTATCTGATCTCCTATAAAAGTGGTAAGGAGTATCATGTCAAATTATATCCTCTTAGGGGACTACATCAAGCTTAATGGTGTGTGTGTGTGTGTGTGTGTGTGTGTGTGTGTGTGTGTGTGTGTGTGTGTATTCTTTTCTATCCCCAACCCCAGGCTTTTCAGGTCTTGTCTTCTAATGCACTACGTCTATACCCATCAATTCCAGGAAATCCAGAGGCAATGATAAATGTCTGCACACTTTTGAAACCTTGAGTAAGCTTTTTTCTTCTGCTTATCAATTGAATTTTGTTTCTATTATCTACCTCCATATAATTTCCAATTATACCTCAATTGTTAGGCCTACCAAGCACTCATGCGAATGGCAATATTCAAATCCACAAACACCCTCTATTTTTTCTTTTTTTTTTTTTAAAGTTCTGAACAACCATATTCTTTAGGATAGCTGTTTTATTGAACCATTCCAATAAGCAATTCTTTAACTTTTCATTTTCTTAGTATTTAAAAGTTCCATTGGTATGTCAAGCTTTAAATACACTGTAAACAAAGAGGTGCCCTCAAGCCTCATTTTTGGCATGAATATTTTCACATATTTTGGTGGTATGTTTATATTGTGATTATAAAGTTACCTTCATATCACTATCTGTTCACAGAACAATCATTATGAATATACAAATTTATCTTCTTCTTTGTGATCCTTCTTTCTGGTACCTTGTTAGTTTTAGAATACAGACAAAGTAGCAATTTTCCATGTCGAAGACAAAAGAATTTTTACATCTTTCTGGAAAATATTAGGGGCAATAAACATTTAAAAGATGTTTCTAGAGCATTTTAGAATAGACTATCCTAAAGAATATTTCTCTTAAAAAGTTTTAAGTTATAAAAAAACTTTATTTGTATTAGAAAAATGTGTATCTGATGGGAACATGATGGAAGAATTGGCTAAAGACAAGTGTTTAGTTGAGATGCTGCAAAAGCAATCCAGGAGAAGAAGTGATAGATATCAGGTTAAATTACAACAGAAAAATAAATATGACTGATATTAACAGAAAAAAAGGTCCCTCTATTCTTCACAATCCATCAGGAAAAGGTAGGTTGGTGAGGAAAAAGCAAGAATATTTTCAGGTATCTACTCAATCACCTGGATGACATTGCTGACCTAATCAGCTGAAGAAAGTAGCTGAATTTGCCTATGAACATACAAATAGAAATTTTATATAGATAACTGTCATCGGCATCATCACCACCTTTTGAGCATCATCTCTTATGACTAATAGGTCTGATAGTCCTAGAAGTTTTATGTAGATCACATCATACTTCATCCTTTCAGCAATCAGTCAAGCATGCACTCTTAGCAATAAGCAGCCATGGAAAATGATGGCATATAGAACTTACAGATTTAATGACAGGTCAAAGCCAGAGTCCTTCTAACTCCAGAATTCTAACTTTTTAGCTATGTCAGATCTCAGGACTCAGAAGAATAGAATAGTGTTATAAACAAGTTTGAAAATTACTGGAATACAATAGGCATCAGTAAAAATTCCCAAAGGGTAAGTATCACTGGAGAGGAAGTTCAGTGATGGAAGCCAAAGGAATGCCAACATTCAGAGTAGGAGAGGATAAGGAGGAGCCAGTGATAGATCCTAAGGAGCTTTCAAATCCTTTGTTTATAAAACAGCGGTTGGAAGGGGGCATGGTAACACAAATTCTTCTTTGTTATCAATGGAAATTAAACCCAGACAATGGACAAAGATGGGTGTATAAGAAAATAAGCTTTCTGCCATGTTCTGTGTATCAATGATAGAACAGAGGCTCTGTAGATGTTTCAAGTATTTAGATTGGACCTTTCATTAATGGTATGCAGAAAAGGAAGCATGGTGCCAGGTACCAGATTTCCTATGTTGTGATTTCACACTCTGCTTTTTTTTTTTGTTTTTTTTTTTTTTTTTTTTTTTTTAAGAGGGCTGGGCTTCAGTTATGCTACCACCACAGACTTATACTTTCTTGAATTTCATTGAAGGATGGAGAGTCTTATTTTTCACATTAGTGCTACATTTTGCTTCACTTTGATCTCATATGCTTGGCAATGTGGAGGGAGACTCCCAAAGTCCTTAAAATCACTAAATACAGGGACATAGACTATAATAAAAATGGACAATGAGGAAAATAACTCTGTCCTTTGAGTATAAACATTTTTGTTTGGGCCTGAAAAAAAGGGTGTGGTAATGATCACTATTTTTCCACTTATTGGATTCCTCTGAATAATTTTATGTTTTTTAATGATTAAGAAGTCAAAACCAGGAGGAAGAGAAAGGAAACGGTCTATTTCCTTTCACAAAAATCATCACTCCAGAATAACCCTGTCCTTCTGGATTGTTTCTACTACTAGGGCACTTTTTTTTGGCAGCTGACATTTCCTTCTGGTGCATATTAGAATTTTCTAATGTTTATATTTCACTTTTTATTCATAACACGCAAAAGCAACTGACGTGATGAACTTTCCTATCATGTGATGGGGATAGATTTGTTCTTATATTACCTGAAGTTGCTGAGGTCAGAGTGGTAAAGCACCAACAAAAGTATTTCACAGGACTAATTAGAACTCTTTGTTTCTAATTAATTTTATAACTATCAAAGTATTAGACTATTTTGATATTATTTTGACTATTTTTTAAAATTTATTCAGGAACATTATGTTAGCTTGGACATGCTGGCCTAATTCATTAGTTTTTAAAAACAAAGAGTTCAAAGGCACTGGGAATGCCATTGGCTTCCTATTCTATCATCATTTATTTTTCTGCTTCTGTACAGTATCGTGTGTGTGTGTGTGTGTGTGTGTGTGTGTGTGTGTTTGTGTGTACATGCATGCATAGATTCATATATATGCATTATTATAGAAACATTTTAAATTATTTTCTCCTCTTCACTTTTGTACTATCTGCAGTGAATTGTGTTGAACGATCTGTGAAAGTTTTCAAATATTGCCAGCTTTACGTGGTTCTGCCTCATGGAATCTCACACACTTTTAAATTTTGGAGAACAGGAAATCTTTTATATTTCCTCCTTCTAGATTTTTGGCTCAACCTAGGCTTTTGCATGGCTGGCGTGGCAAATCCTACTCCCGTATCTGGTGAACTGTGCAGTTAGCAGTCTTAAGCCTGGATCCCACTGCTCAGCTGACAACAGCCCCAAATGGGACAGTGGCCTTAAATCAAGCAATGGCATAGTGCATGATCACCAGATTGATTCAGGATCTGCTCAGTCATCCCCCTCACTGTGTTAGCCTTTAGAAATCTGTGTCATCTGGGTGTAGAGTATAAAAAGAATTTTCCCTTGATCTCTGTTTAAGTTCCTGGAATTTTCCCTTCTGAATCACAGAGAATTAGAACTGGACACATGTTTGGGATTGGGGCAGCATGCGTATTTCTTCTTTAAATCTCTCAAGAAATGAGTATTCTGTGGGAATGTGAGAGGGCAAGAAATGAAGAAGAGAAACACAGAACTAGGAATTTGGCTCCAGAAATGGCCCTTTAGCATCTCATCTGCAGATTTGCTGCTTAGACATGGCCCCTTGGTTTACAGGAGCATTTGAAGATGAAAGATTCTTTCAAGTACTATTTTAGAATTGAGTTGTAGGTATGTATAGCAGTGACATTTGAAAAAGAATTTTCTTTTTCAGTCTAGAGACTGGTATTGTGAGTCATTGCATACTTGCCAACAGGAGTTTTCTCTGCTGGTGTGTTTTTGTTTTGTTTTGATGTAAGGGTTGTCTGTTTGTTTGCTTGCTTGAGACAGGATGTCATGTAGTCCATCCAGGTTGGCATAGCACTGGCTTTGTATCTGAGGCTGGCATTGAAACAATCCTCCCGTCCTAATCTCTTGAGGACTGGAATTATAAGTATGAACCATCATGGCTGGCTCATCTTTACTGGTCTGTCTTCCTCACTTAACAAAAAGTGAAAATATTCCTTGTTGTTCTAATCTTACTCACAAGCTACTATTGAGATGTTAGCTTTGATGCTGTAAATGTGTGTGTCTTCCCTGAACTCAAGCTCACTCAGCCAGTTTTAATTCAGAGTGAATAGACAGAACGAATACTGCTTTATCTTTCACCAATTAGAGGGAGAAGATGCTGGGTGATGGTGGTGACTCACACCTTCATCTTCAATCCTAACATCCAGGAGACAGAGGCAGGATGATCCCTGTGAGTTCAAGGCCAGCCTGCTTTGCAGAGTGAGTTCCAAAATAGCCAAAACTACACAGAGGAAACCCTGTCTCAAAAATCAAAAGAAAGAAAGAAAGAAAGAAAGAAAGAAAGAAAGAAAGAAGGAAAGAAAGAAAGAAAGGAAAGAAAAAGAGAGAAGGAAGAACCAGGTCTAATGTTCATCAAAGTAGACCTTTTCAATTATTACTACTATTTCATCATACAAATTTTGTTTACTCAAAATTACTATTTTTAAATGAGTAAAATGTTAGGGTCATATAGAAGTCTCACAAAAGACCATGAGACATATATGTAATCAGCAGAATGTTTATTATCTGGGGAATAAGAGTTCCAGCATGCTGGGCCACACATCGGACACAAGGCAAGATAATGTCTCTGAGAGAGGCTCATAGACTCCTTTTATACACAGCTAAAGAATTCTAAAAGTAGTTAGGTCATCCTATCTGTGATTGGCTTAAGCAAGTGCAAGTTACTTAGCACATCTCTGATTGGCTAAGGTTAGCAGGGGCTGGCTAGGGCTATATTCTTGGAAGAGTCTGGTCAAATTCCAAGGGGGAGTAAAGCTGACTTGTCCCTATTTAGTATTGCCTTGAGATGATGTAAAGGATGGCCCAGTCTTGCTCTATGCTCTCTCCCTCATCCCTGATGTCAGGGTCTTTGGAAATTAATTGTCCATTGTTAGTGATTCTTTCAAAAACTGCTTGCTCAGTCTCAGGAAATGAAACTGAGGCCTGATCTCTGACAGAAGACTGAACAGTCCATTATGACATCTGCTCAGCTCTCTCACAAAACAGTAGTTTTATGTGAATTTTTCTAGAACAGAAAGTTAGGGGAAAAATACAAGTTTATCCAGTATCTCCAAGGTGAGAAACTCAGTAATCAGGTTGTTGTTGTTGTAGCTGTTAGACATTTGCTGATTCATTGCCAAATTAATAATTTCTAAAACTGAAAGATGATGCTACATTTCGAGTTTCATTCTCTGTTGAAAATAACATGGATTTCCACTGTCCACAGGTGAATGTTCAGAGCCCATAAGATCTGCAGATGTAACTATAGTCTCCACATGGGTCTGTTGTCTCACCTCTGTCCTTCCTTCTCTCATTTTCAGCCATCCATTTTTATTGTCCCCTCTGCTATCCCAGGAAGTTCCTCTAGAGCTATAAGGGAGAACTGCAGTCTTTGGTGTTGATGAGAAAATTATGAACTGGGAGATCAGATGAAGGTGTTGTTTATCCAAGAACAACTCATGAGTATCAGTAGAGGTGGAACTTTAGTGGAAGTAAAGCAGAGTTAAGCTTGTGGAATTTGGTGACTAATTTGCTAGAAAGAATAAAGTATATTAAATATTCATCATGATTCTAGTGTCTACTAGACCAAATGAATGGATTTGCCTTCATCCAAAGTATGTGGAACAAAACTTGAAACAAAATTTGACGTGAAGTTAGAGAAACAAAGTTTTCTCTTTCTCTCTTAATGATAGATTTGAGTAGTATGGATTTACTTTTATATACTTGCATCATGTTTGTATGCCCTGGACGTTTGTCCAGTTATATACATATGCCAAAGCTGGATTGACAGATGGCACCTCTTCCTATAGCACTGAGCAGTATTATATTGGGGTTCTTAAAAATTGCAGCATAGCACTTTATAACAAAATTAGCATCTTCATCTCTGTTTCTTTAGGCCATTGTACCCCATTGAACTTAACTGGATCCTCTTTAAAATTTTGCAAAGCTTTGTCTAAAGTAGTAAGTAGATAAGAATTTGGCTTTCACATGAGATAGTTCTTTCAGACACATGGTCCTTGCAACTGTATGATTTATGGAAGCTTGATGCTTTCAAGTGAGCATAAACAGACTCTAGTTCTTCCACTTTTATTTGAAGAGCTCATCTGCTTAGAAGAGTTCTACTCAGGATAACTATACCTTGAATGAATTTAAAGCCAACCAGTTAAGGATCTTACATGTATCTGACCAGTCCTTTACTTTTGCCATGTCACTTTTTATTCAAGCAAATTACTAATTCCATAAATACTCAAGATCAGGAGATAAGGGTGTACATTATTCCTGGAGTCACAACACCACAGCCATACTGTGTATATATATGTTGACTTATATACACAATAAATTAAAAGATTTCCATTAACCCAGTAACACCATACTTATTACCCATTTCTGGTGTTTGAATTTTCCTAAAGTTTCTCTAGGCTCTTCTAATCTCGTTGTTAGATATCCGTGATACTGTCCTGGCTTTACCTTTCTTAGACAAGAGACCATTAAATTTTCTTTGAAATGTACTTTTCAATATAATTTCCTCATCTTGGCAGCAATAGTGAAAGAAACTTTAATAAATCATTCTCAATACAGAATGAGCTTTGGTAGCTTGGAGTGAGGCCATGGCCTATATGTGGGATGCCACAAACCTGAATTTTGTGATGTAAAGTATATTAATAAGATAAATAAATTCTCTTCTTAGGCACTCAACTAAGCAAATGAATAAATGTGTGATGTTTATTTGTTTATGTAGTGGTGCAAATAAATATTAACCTCTTCTTGTGTATTAACCCTTCAATGAGATAAAAGAGTTTTGGTAATAAAATTTTCACAAGGATTTATTCTTAAACTCTTAAATTACTATTTAGAATTCCTGAAACTAAAAGTTTTTTCCTTTGTGTATGTTTCTACCTATCATAAGGACATATTTTTACATAAGCAAAATGTTCAATGGCATGAAATAGAAAGGAAATACACCACCAGAGTTGCCACAGTTAATGCTACTGACCCCAAATTCTTAGTCTGAAAGCAAAAGCATTTTGGCAACTTAATTTGCTATCTTTGATGCAAAAGAAAAAAAAATATGTCAGTGGTAACACACTTTTTCCCACACCTGGCTTTGTGGTAATTCTAGCTAATAGAGTCAGCATTGTTCTAGGAGCAGGTTGGCAACCAATCCAAACACATGTGAATTAGGACTTTTAGTTATATTCACTTTCTAAAAAACTGAGGCATGAGAATTGAAGCTAATCCTAAGCAAGTAATCCAAGTGCTAAATCATTATGGACCCCATGCAGGTAGTTCTGGTTAATAACTGGTTCTTAGATAAATCTCTTGATATTTAGTGATGAAAACATCCCAAAGATATATCTGTTAAACATCATAAAGAGTCACTTCTCCCTGAAGTCTGGGTAGCATTTGGGAAGGAAACTTTATGTGAAACTCTTCTTGGGGAAGTGGAATGTTATACACTACTGATCCAGATCCAGCAATAGTCTTTGGATCCCCAGAATGTGCATGGTTAGGGACACTTTCAATTGAGAATAATGAAGAAATTAGCCATTAGGTTAAATACAGGTCACATTACTTTATATCTAGTAAACATTTAATAATATATACTATCAGATTACATAGTATCTTTTAACATCTGCTTCTATGAGTATAATTACCCAATTCCTGGCCTTCAGCATGAAAGAGTCTGTTTCTGTGACTTCTGCCTACAGTGAAAATTCACCTTGCATTTTCTGCACTTACTAACAGGAAAATATTCTTTAATATATCATACAATATTTAAATCCAGTTAAACATGACAATCAGCTCAAGCATTTATCATTGCTATTTTCACATTTTTATTAGTTGATAATTTGCACAGTGCATTTTGAATGTATTGACCTGCTCAACTTCTCAAAGATTCTTTATCCCTTCCCAATCTACTCAAACTTTTTGTCCACCTTTTTTTTTTTTCAATCTATTGGGTATAATTTGTACTGTTCATACACTCTTGGTTGTTTGATCAATGTACTAGGGGCCACATCCTTACTAAACCTGACTCCCTTTTAGCCCTGTCTTCCACACTATTCTCTGAGCCTTGGGATGAAGAGGAATGATACAGATGTCTCCTTTCGGGCTGAGTATTCATATTCTTCCACCTTGACCAGTTGTGGGTCTCTGTGTTATTTACCATCTGTGTTTTACTCACACACACACACACACACACACACACACAAGCTTCTCTAATGGGGGTTTAGAGAAGCAGTTGATTATGTCATTAGGAATCACTTTAATAGGCTCTATTAGCATACCAACAGTAGTAGGTTTTTCCCTAGGGTCTATATCCTGTCCCTCCATAGGTTCTTAGCCCCTGTGCAGGTGTCAAGTATGAGTTTCAAGTTGTAAGGTAGGCCTCAACCTCAATCGTATAATGGTTGGTTACTCCCATGATGTTTTTGTCACAATTACCCCAGTGGGCATGTCTTGGCAGGATGGCCATTACTGTAGCATGCAGAGTTTACAGCAGGGTAATACTGATGATTATTTTTCTCCTGTAGTAGTGTGCATAGCATCTTTCAGCGTATGAAAGTTAACAAGGTTTTGCTCTTTCTTTTTGGCCAAATAATATTCCATTGTGTATTTGCACAACATTTTGCTTACGTGTTCTTCAAGAATAGACAAAGGTTGTTTCCATTTCTTGACTGTAGTGAATAATGCTGAAACATGTGGCTTCAGATGTCTCTTCAACATAATAATTTAAGTTTGGAGATATGTCTAAATACTTAATAATAGAGTTTCTGGGTTACTGCATGGTGATTGTATTTTTATTTTTGAGGACCTTCCATCCCACTTTTTTTAATGGTTCTAGTAATCTCTGTTGAACCAACAGAGCTCAAGATTTTATTTTTCTCTACAACCTCATCAACACTTGTTTTCTTTAGTGGTTTTGACACTGACCATTTGTGAATTCTTATTATGGTTTCAATGTGCATTTTCCCAATGGGGAGTGATATTGAGCACATTATCATGTTTTTGTTAACTATGTATATGCCTTCTTTTGATAAGTGTTTCTGTAGGTCTGATATCCACTTATGATTGGGTTATTTGGGATTTGTCTTTCTTTTTGTTCTTGCTTACTTGCTTGCTTTGGGGTTTTTGAAGTTCTTCATACATTTTATATATGAACCCGTTGTCAGATGTATAGTTTGTAAAAACTGTCTTCTATTTTGTATGTTGTTTCATTATTTAGTTACTCCCTTCATTCCATAAGTCCTTCCTTAGTTTGATGCCATCTGATTTGTCTCATTCTGTTTTGATTTTCATGCTTCCAAGTCTTATCCCACCCCCAATCCTTGCCCATCCAAATGTCCCAAAGCACTCTTACTGTGTTTTCTTCTGATTTTGTTTTTATATCTCATACGTAAGTCTTTAATCCATTTTAAGGTTTGAAGACAGTGGTCTAGTTTCATGTGTTATCATGAGTGACAGTGGCATGTCCTTTTCTTTCTCACTGAGCATTTTCTTGGAAGAATTAATCAGAAACTAACGCATGCCATGTTGCAAGAGACAAAATACAAATATAGTTCTGATGACCTAGCTATTTTTTATTACGCTAGAAAATAGGAAACACTGTCAGTTTTTTCACTTTTTTGTTATTTGGGGGGAGGGGTTATTTATGGCTACAATTGGTTTCCGAGAAGGAATTTGGAAATAATTATTTTTGCATTTCTCAGGTTTTAATGATAAATATTTTATAAAAACTAAAAACTTCAAGTATTATGTAATATTGAGGGTATAAAGAGAGTCAGAGACCAAAATGATTGAGAAATACTTTTTTAATTCATTTCATGGACTGTTTTTTACTGACTTTGTTATGTGTTTTCCATAGCTTTTCCTCCCAGAGATTCATAGATCTTTGGCTATTGGCTAATACAAACAATTGAATACAAATCTCTTCACTATCAAAAGATTTTTTTTTTTTTTTAATGCACAGTAAGCTCTCTTTCCACCCAGCTCAGACTCTCTGGTCTGGTCTCCAATTCCCTTTCCTGGAGGCAACAGCTATTCTTGCATTTCCTGACAAAAGAACATTTGTTTATTTAAATCCTGGTACATGATCCACCCTGTTTTGCTATTTGCTCACATCCTTTAAAAACATAACAAGAGACTGTTTCCTGAGTGCAGATCCACCACAGCACTGTTAAAAATTGCAGTGTGTTCCACATGTGGATATGACATAATTTCATCAGTCTCCTCCATGTGTTAGCTTGTTTCTCATTGTTGATGTTACATGTAGACTTGCAGAGATGAGGCCTGTACTTAATTATATATTCATATAAGACAAGTGTATTTTAATTGATAGCAGAGAAAATATATTTTTTAAATTTGAACTGGTCCTTGTGGTATCTGCCCTATAATCCATGTTTCTGGGGCAACAGATACAAAAGAATCACAGCTTCAAGGCCTGCTCGGGCTAAAAAATGAATTAAAAGCCAGTCTGGGTTTTATGAGCCTTTTTTAAAACAAGAAAAATAAAAGGGACTAAGGATGAAGCTAAAAGGTAGAATGCCAAGTTCATATTTCAGTAACATGCAAAACAATTCTTCCTTAAGTATATACACTATTCAATGAAAACATATCAAGTTATGATATGACCTGTGACTACTACTACTTTCAAAGCATTTTTCTAGTCTGACACACTATAGAATAGTTAATATTTGCCAGGTGGGTCAATGACAAATAATGCCTGATTTATTTTCATGCTTATCTCCTCTTTTTGTTGTTGTGGTTTTGTTTTGTGAGCCTGGGCTTCTGTGTGTAGCCCTGACTGCCCTGGAACTCACTCCTACAGTGTAGACCAGGCTGGCCTTCAATTCATAGAGATCCACCTGCCTCTGCTTCTGTCTCTGTCTCCACAATGCTGAGATTAGAGGCGTGTGCTACTACTGCTTGGCATTTTCTCTTTTTCTTTTTTCTTTTTTTAAACCTTTCTTTTCTTGTTTTATTAATTGAGAACTTTGTACAGTATTCTTTGATCACACCTGCCTTGCACACCTCCTTCCAAGTCTCCCCAACTTCCCTACCAATCTAATTCTATGTCTTTTTACTTTTGAAACTGATTAAGACAAGTTTCTGCTACCCATATATTCTTTTTTATTATCATTATGAATAAAGAAGTCACATTTTCTATTCCTGTATATCCTTAATCAAGGTCCCTTCTCCCTCCAACCACATCAGGTCATTCTTTCTTCTCCACATCTCCCCATCCACACCCACACCCGCAGCACCCCCACCCCCCCACCCCAGGCAGGTGATCCCAAGGTCCAAATATTGCTTGGTTCAGCCCCCATTCCTGGAAAATCCAGTTTTCTCCCCCAACATAAAGACTCCCCCAACATAAAGGAGTCAGGTGTTCCTCTAGGGGGAGTGGTATCCAAGGTGCCAGTCCAAGGTGTATCAGATCCGAAGCTGTTCAGTGGTTGTGGTTTTTAGCTTAGGCATGCTTTGCTTTTTTTTTTTTTTCTTTTTGTTTAGAGTCCACTAATGAGTGAGTACATCCCCTGCTTATCTTTCTGGGTTTGTGATACCATACTCAGGAGGATATTCTCCAAATCCATCCATTTGCCTGCAAATTTTATTATATCATTTTTTCTTACTGCTAAGTAGTACTCCATTGTGTAGATGTACCACAGTTTGTTAATCCATTCCTCAGTTGAGGGACATCTAGGTTGTTTCCAGGTTCTTGCTATTACAAATGGTGCTGCTATGAACATAGTTGAGCTAATGCCATTGGAGTGTGACTGTGCATCTTTAGGGTATACACCCAGAAGTGGTATTGCTGGGTCCTTGGGGAGATTGATTCTCAGTTTTCTGAGAAACCACCATACTGCATTCCAGAGTGGCTGAAAAGCTTACACTCCCACCAACAGTGGAGGAGTGTTCCCCTTGCTCCGCACCCTCTCCAGCATAGGCTGTCATCTGTGTCCTGTTGGCTTCCAAAATCAAATCCTTATATTTAATACACTAAATGCAATATCTTAATACACTATCGGGTCTCAAAGAACATCCTTGAAAATCATTTCTGCCTGTAGGAGTCTCATCTCCCATCAAGCACTCCTTATCTTCCTTTTATTATACTTCAGTGAAATCAGCCTCCGTTCCCGTCTCAGAAATCAGAAGAGTCCTGAATATTCCAAATGTAGGTGTATACATTGATTTGGACTCCTTTGAAACTTATCTTCAAAGAGTGAGAACTATCCGTACTGATATTTTGTAGATTTACAGACACAAGCTGACATGCTCTAGAAGACCTTTTTTTTTTTTAAGGTTTTTTTTTTTTTTTTTAGGACAAGGAAACACTGCTTGGCTGGCCTCAAGAGAAGCATCATAATTAATGAAAGAACTCTGTGTCAGATGGAAACCTTAGTCTAGCAAATCATCCTCAAACTTCATTAGACATTGTATACTCCCTATAGACTCCATAGAAGAGACTTGATTAAGGAAATGTTGACAATTTCAGTGTTATCTGTCACACTTGCCCCTGAGACTCTTCAAAATTGAGAGACTACCAGAGAAAGGGGTGACTGTTTACATTTTAGAGATATTGTCAATAATAGAGCTCTGCTATGTTTTGACATGCTTTCTTATGTACATTTACATAATTCTTTGATGTCTCCTTCATTCTTGACTTTTTTGGAGATAAAATATCATAGTTGCCTTTGACTTTGTTTATCACAAGACACTTTTGGAATCTGGGGTAGGTCAGTAAAAAGGACTATTCATTTGTGATGAAATCACCATTTTGCCTTTAACTAGAGTATGATGTTTTAGGCTTCAGCATCAAAATAGTGAAAGTTTTGGTGAAACCTTGGAGAATCAGGCAGAATTCAAACAAGATTTTTAGTAGATAAGCTGTAAATGAACCCTGCCTACTGAAGATCTGAAAAGCAGTTTTCTGGCAATGCATTGCTAACTACCATTGCTTTAATCAAATTTCTGTAAACAAATGGGGGATTATTAAGAAGATTACTGGAATTGGAATTGTTGATTGCATAGACTTTCCATTCACAGACCTAATGCACAGTAAATCAGTAGTGAATTGTATTTCTTAGAGATCTCAGTATTAAAAGAACAGAAAGAACTTGAAGGATTCTCTTTCTTTCCTACCAGAGCCAGAAGCCAAGTGGTAACAGAACAGCTCGGGTTTAAGCTACCACAGTTACTGGTTGATGTGAGTTCAGTGCTGAACTTCCTTAACTGTAAGAATAGGAACATTTTACCTGTAGTGGGACTGTGGGCTACTTACAGCTAACAGTCCATTTGAAATCACACGCAAAGCAACTTTCCATGAGCAACACTTTATCCCTATTGCTGCAGTAATTGCAGTCATCTGAAATGATATATGAGAAAACTGAATTACTGAGACAAAGGTCCTGATAATCACTGTACAATATATTCACCCTGTTTCAAAACAAAGAGTGCATGAGACATTTTTGAGAAGCATCATGACACCATTTTTCATTTAGCTGCCCAGAGTGGAGCCCTGTTTCAAAACAAAGAGTGCATGAGACATTTTTGAGAAGCATCATGACACCATTTTTCATTTAGCTGCCCAGAGTGGAGCAGAATCCAGACTGCATATTCACTCTGGCTTTAAAAAAAAGTCTTGCTTATTGTCCCAAAGAAACTATAAGATTCTCCATGGTACCTCAGGATTTCAAATAATAGGTTTTGACTAAAACAGAATTCAATCTTGGACATCCAAATTGTACCATAGAGTCTTTAAGTTTTTGTTATTACTTATATTGTATAAAGAAATCATCAAAATACATTTATCATTGACAAAATATTTTAAAAACAGCAACAAAAAAATTCTTCAAGTTAAATTCACCTTGATTTTATAGCTTTTCTCCTTTTTTTTTTCTACTGAAGAAACATAAACCATGTTCTGCAGTTAAGTTTCTTCTTTAAGTTTAAAGAAGACCTAGCTGAGATTTCAAACATTCACCTTCCTGTCTGCATGTGTTTTTCAAACTATCCTCCCAGAAATAAATATAATGAACACCCATTTCACAGAAGTTGCAGCTCACTGTCCTTTTCTGATAATAAGTTAGTTATTATTCTTGGCTTATCCTACCCCAAAAAAAGTGTGTTAAATGACCTGATATGGGGCTGCCTAGAACACAGATCACTAAAACGGAATGTTTGCTGCTGTGCTTGACATCACAGCCCTGGAGAGCAGGCCTGTCAGCTCGGAATGAGTCCACAGGAGGACATAGTAAGTGAGGTCAAGCATCAGCAAATCCTACCTGCTGTTCCTACCTTTCCCGTGAAACCAACAAAGAAAGCCCCCAAAGGCACAGCTGCAATGATTATTCATAGGGCATGCTCTGCAGGCATCTAAGAGAGAAAAGTACTGCTAGTCTGTTGGATTTGCTATTCCTGTGGGGCTATTCAGGAAATAATACTACCCAAAATAACACATTCAAGCCCAGAGCAGAGTCTGCGGTGAGAATTCATAGGCACTCCTCACGTCACACATGCTATACATGCTCCTAGCTGTTTATCAAGCACAATGAAATACCCTTTTACATTACAATTAATTATCAGCCAATAGTGAATAAAACAGCTAAAGGACAAGAGAAATATGAGGTAGGACTAGTTTATTTTTAGAAAACCAATTTTATAAAGCATTGATTGATTGAACAGGTGTGTTCAGAAGCATTTTTTTTTTCCTAAATCAATTCACAGGAAATCTCTTCTACATTCAGATTACAGCCATGGAAGAATAAAAATAGCCTCTATATTTTACAGTTTCAATTGTAAAAGTCAGAGGCTCAGACTTGGGTGGGAATTTGAAAATATGAAATTCTACAAGATCCAATCAAAACTTTTAATTCTGCAAAGATCCAGCTGACCAGGGCTTAACATCCTCCGGACCCCAGGGGATTCATCTTAAACATCTAAGGGGAATAGCTGCTTCACCTCTGTGGGAGCCTGAGCAAACCTTTCTCAGATGGATCTCCAAGGGCAGGTTATTTCCATTAAGTTCAATTCTCCATTAGCTCAAAAGAATGAAGCTGGCCTGTATGCTATCCCCAAGAGCATAGCAAGCAGGGCCCTGCTCAGTGACTCACCTTTCCAGGGAGCTGGTTGGGGTCTGAAGCTGCATCATCCTTTTTATCCTTAGTGTTCTTTGTAATTTCATCAGTGGCATTGAGGGATATTTTTGAAACAATGGTATGCCATTTTCTTTCTTTATTTTCTTCTCTTTTTTTAGGATCAGAAGAAAGCATCCTTTAGACACAATACCCAAACTATCACAAGCATCAGTTATGTTGAGGGGGAAAAAAAACAGCTGCTTAAAGAACTCAAAAACATTTAGCGGTTGTTTTCATTCCTATTGAAACTCAGATACATAAAAGAGTAGTAAAAAGAGAAGCATTTGTCATTAAGACACAAAGCCAGGTAAATGGAAGACAAGTGAGAATGTAGAGGTAACTTTGTAGTCAAGGTTATCTCCATGGGATGACTGGTCTTCATGTATGCTATATTATTCTCATCAAACTCAAGCCTCAAAGATATACCAGTTATATTACTTAAAATCCTCCATTGGTAGAACTTCAAATAAAGGTTTATAACTCTTATTCTGCAATATATGCTATATTGAAGTCAAAACATTCTTTTTTTCTCAACTATGGTTTTAGACCTTAGGGGAAATATAATAAGTGAAAGAAAAGTTATATCATTAGGTAGACACACAAATAAAGAGATATTATTATATCTTATTTTGAAGAAAGAAAGAATCCTCTTGGGGGGGGTGGGTATTACAAAATTTTGGCAATCTATTTGGGAGCACCCAACCAAACACTATTGCTTCAAGTTACTTCGTGTTGGGGACACCAGTTTGGAATTATGTTAGGTGTTACTCAAAGAGAAATTATTAGAGCATAGATGGTCAAGATTGATTTTTTAAAAAAAGAGTCTAAATATTTGATCAAGAATAGTTATACGGTTTTGGCAACCCTTAACATCTCTTGGGTCATGGGTCCATTTGAAGACCCGAGAGCTTGGCCTGCTTGTCCCTGTGAGTTGCAGGGAGATAAAGCTTTTAAACTTACATAACAACTCATGTTGTAGAAGTTAATCTTAGCTTAGAGAGCTGGTAGCCCACGGAACAGAAAGACTAAGTTCATCTCAGACCATCTGTTCATAACTGTCTTTGCCCTTTCAGTTCCAAAACCTCAGACACTGTCAAGGGGCTTTTTTTTTTCTTTTATCATTATCTGATTACGGATGAGGAAATTTTGGCACAAGGAACTAAAGGAACTTAGTCACAGTAATAAAGCAGCTAATGACAGAACTGGGTTCAAATCCCGGCAGCAGGTGCTATAGTCTCTAACCATAGCATACATTATACTTAAGAATACCCACATCTGTGTTCATGACTCCCCAGGATCTATGTTTTAGTACCTTCACTCTCTGGATGTGGAGTCCACTCTGTAGAACAGCCAGGTAATTTACCCAGAATCATCAAACTACAATCCAAATCATCTATCTGCCCCAGGTTTGATTATGTATGCCTGCTTATACACACACACACACACACACACACACACACACACCATGAGCATACACTTACACATCATAAGAATTAAAACCAGTCAAAGATGTTTATGACTATTTTGATTATGTATAATTACTCCATTTTTGTTTCTGCTTATTCTGATTTAAGCAATGTCATTTCCATATAAAAATTTTATATGTTAAAAAAATTGCAGTGAACTCTTTTGACAACTTAAAAATGTGTCAAGTGGCCAAATCTCAGCTTTACAGATCAGGGCTTTGAAGTACAGAGACAACTTTGTGGGCATAGACTATAAATTTGGTGACTGTCTGAGCATAAGGCATGGCAAGGCAGAGATCAATCAGGTCAGTAGCTAGCTTTTGGAGGTGAGAGCTGGGTGCTCCTATGGGCAGTTAGAAGAGAAGTCAAGAGTGTTGAGCATCTCAGCTCACAAGAAGTTGAGAAAGCTTCTCCTTAGTAAATGAAAATAAGCCATAAACCCTACTCATGGGTAGCTTCACAGTTTTGCCACAATTTTGAAGGCTGGCCTCCCTTGGACTTTTGTCAATTGTTTTGTGTTTTAAATTCTTGAATTGTGAGAAAACTTCTCCAGGTCCAGCAGACTTTAACAGAAAGAAATTTACTGCAAATTGTGAACTTATACACAGAGTTGCCTCTACTCACAGAGTTAGCCAATTTTAATTTGAAGAATCTGCTTTATGACATAGATCCTCCTGAAATGCCTAAATCCATAGACAAATGTCAGATGTCTTCACAGGGTAAGGCTAGTACCTAAAAATATGAATGAGAGCTACAAAAAGAAAGACCATTAGTCAAGGGGCACTAATACAAAAGAAAGAGTTCCACAGGTTCAGAATGGCTATTCTAAATCTGTAGAAATTCATTGAAATGTATATGTTTTATGACATTTATATCAGTGGAAATCCCTGGTAGGCTTGCTTTTTTCTGGTGGGCAAAAGAGGAGGGAGTGAATTGTGGTGATATATATTTAGCAAAATTAGTTTGTGGAGGAAAATCAACCACAGAGCCAGGGAGTGGTGACACACACCTTTAATCCTAACTTTAAGGATGTTAAAAGAGGAAATAAAATAGCTGGGATTCTGGGAGATGATAGAGGTTTTTTTCAGATTTCTCTGGAGACTTGCTTGGTGGGCTGAGAAGAGAGAGGTTTGGAATCTGAGCATTTTATGAAGACAGGCCCGAGGAGTTGGTGGGTGAGAAGTGGCTGTTGTTTGCTTCTCTATCTCTCTGATATTCCAGCTTTTCTCCAATATCTGGCTTCAGGTTTTTATTATAATACTAAATATAATTCATGAAATAGTGAATCATGGGAGAGAGGGTGTTAGGAAGATTTTAAACAGATATTGGTATGTTTTGAATATGATAAACAAACAAATAAATAGAAATAAATATGCTTTGGTCTTGGTTAGTTTTGGCAAGTGATTTTTATATTTCTAAGTTTTTTTGATAATAAGGTTTAATTTAAAAAAAATAGACATAGAGAGAAAGTAGAACAGGCCATTACTTCTGCATTTTTTTTTCCTGTGTAATAGAAGAGACACTCAAATTGATTATTCTCAGTAGTTTGAACAGTTGTTTGATTTAATTTAATTTGCTGAGTTGAATTGATAGTTTGAGGGAATCTGGGGCGATTCGGTAAATGAGAAGTACCTGATGTCATCCTAGCATTGTTTTCTTATTTACCAACTGACTTGAAAAATCTTCCACATGGGGCATCTTTAGGCCATCTTAGAAAGAAATTGAGTGACTCAGTAAATTTCTGGGTCTGATTAGTACACTAGATGACTGGATCCCCAACTCTCCAATAAAACATTGTTAAATTAAACATAGGTTATTGGCCTACTTAGAAATAAATAACCCACAATTTCTCTATTACTTTGTGTCCAAAAGACTGAGCAGCAAGGTTGCATTAGCATTCATGAGAAGCTAATGATAATGTAGGTATTGTAGCAGTATCTTGAGAGAGAAAGAAAGCTATGTTTGGATTCCTTAGTGGACTATATTTTGGGATTGTTATTTCTGTTCTTTTGTTATGTGCTAGTTAAGTATGATTCTCAGATTTTATTTACAGTTTTTTTTATTAGAATGAGGTCTTTTAATACTTAAAACTACTTTCATTATGTTATTACATACTTTTTTAAAAAAAAAAACTTTATTTATTTACCTATTTGCCTTGGTGTTTGCCTGAAACTGGAACTACAGACAGTTGTTAGCTGCCATGTGGGTGCTGGGAATCGAACCCGGGTCCTCTGGAAGAGCAGATGGTGTACTTAACTGCTGAGCCATCTCTCCAGCCCCGTGTTATTACATACTTTTAAAGTGATCCATTTTAATGCTGTGTTCAGAATTAGCACATAATCTATTATATTAGTTTCCCCACTAAAGCAAAATTACTTCAATTAATAAAATAATTATTTATTGGTATATAATATATTTAGTAGAAATTACTTAGTAAGGTGTGTGTGGAACAAGAGAATGATTATTATATAATTCCTCATTCAGAAGAATTAAAATAAATTAATTAATTAAATCTCATAGTAGCATTTGTGTGAAAACAGTTCAGTAAGTGAGTTGTTTCATAGTCTCTAAGTTTCCAGATTTCCCTGTTTTTTCATCCTTATATTTCATGAAACTGTTTCTATGGGCTTCCCAGATGTACCCTTGTTGAAGCATCCTTTGAACATGCCATCTGCTCTTAAAATGAAAAGACACTAGAATCTTCTATGCCTTTGGTATGTGAGACAATATCTTCAAATCACCAGAGATATGATAAACTCCTTATTTGTTAAGATTCTTATAACCTTTTACCTTTAATTTCTTGGGTTTTTACTTTATATGCCTAGTCAGTTAGTCAAGAGGCTATAATGAACCTATCCAAATTCTATCTATCCCAAGTGCCGCTCAAGATTCTGAAGCCTGATCCAACCACACTCCCTGAAAACCTGTTTTAACGTTAGATATCTCAGTTTGTGAACTTGAACTATGTTTATCCTAGGAGCTCCGGAGCTTATACCCACACCAAAGAACTCACATTCCTTGATAACTTTGAGTGCTAAAACCTTCCTCTGCTCACATGTATGCATTCATGTGTGTGTGTGTACTGTCTATGGTTTTACAGATCATAGAAATTCACTATCTATTCATGAAGATGTAGAATTTATATTCTTAATTCATACTCACTTGAAAAGTTGGTTTCAGTTTATGTTCAGAAATTTGGGTTAAATTATCTGGTTATTTACCATCATTATTTTTAAAAAACTAAACAATGAACATAGCACTTAATATTAAGCAAATTTTTAGAAAATCAGAAATAGTATTCCCACATAAAGATAAATGATTATATTCTTAGTATGGTTGGTTGAAAGATGGTTAATTCTACTATTGTTGGAACTGTTTGGAATTTCTGTTGAACTCTCATAAGGAGTATATTTTGTCTCAGGTCTAAGAATTCCTTGTCAGACGGAGTAGGAAGTATATAGTAGAAGTAAGATGAGTAAGGTGAATGCATGGGATTTGTCCATTAGAAATCATCTCCTTTTTATTTCCTTATGGTATATCTTGACATCAAACACAAAACTGTTCTTTAGAAAGCAGAATGTCAGATCTGAGGACATGGCCATCTCTCATGTCCTTAAACAATGCCTAGATAGCAATGTCTAGAAAATGATGTTTGCCATGTCTTACTTTGAAATTTGGCTTGATTTGTTCACTCCAAGAAGTAAAAGATATTTATTTCTTCTTCTTTGAGAAACAAAAGGTATTATTTAAGATGACAATGGCTATGAACATAAACAGGAACTTTCAGTTGTCTTTGTAAACATCATGAATACACAGTAACTGTGAGCAACAAGGTGTATTTCAGTATTTGTATAATGTTTCTTTAGACCTCAGTATTAATCACCACATAGTAGTTCATCATTCCTATTGTTTACTTGGGTGAATATTGGACAGAGATACCTGTCTTAGTTAAGATTTCTATTGCTGTGAAGAGAAATGATGACTATGGCAACTCTTAAAAAGGAAAACACATAATTTTGGTGATGCACTTATCTAGAATGCAGAAGTTTAGCCCATTATCGTTATGGCAGTAGCAAGGCAGCTTGCAGGAAGACATAAGACTAGAGAAGAAGCTGAGAGATCTTAAATCTTGACTTGAAGACAATAGGAAGTAGTCTGAAACAATGGATGTAGCTTGAGCTTATGTAAGACCTCAAAGTCTGCCTCCATAGTGATGCACTTCCTCCAACACTGCCACATCCTCTGCAACAAGGCCATGTTCACTCCAGCGAAGCCATACCTCCTAATAGTGCCACTCCATTTGGGGGTCATTGTCTTTCAAACCACCACAGAGACTGACATCCACTTTCTCTAATTTGAAAGGAAAGGATTCATTCTGTTAGATTCCAAAGGAAGATGCATTAGTTAGGGTTTCTATTGAGGTGAAGAAGTACCATGACCATGGCAAGTTTTTATAAAAGATAACATTTAATTGGGACTGGTTTATAGGTTCAGTTTATTATTGTAATGGTAAAAAGACATGGTGCTGGACAAGGAGCTGAGTTCTATATGCAGGCAGCAGGAAGACTTAGAAACTGGTCCTGGAATAAGTTTTAGAAACCTCAAATCCTCTCCCCCTCAGCTCCCACCCCTGCCCCACAGTGAAACACTTTCTCCAACAATGCCACACCTACTCCAACAAGGTCATATGTCCTAAGTCCTAATAGTGCCACTTCCTAAGCATTCAAATATGAGTCTATGGAGCCATTCTTATTCAAATCACTACAGAAGGTATAATATATAACTGAACTATTATTGTAACAAAAAACAACAAATTGTTATTATTTGTAGGAAGTCTAAACCTAGATCACTTTCACTGATTTATGGTGAATTTGGAAATAGATAGTTTTGAGTCAAATATAGTCATACTTTTATGGCTCTACTCCAATTCTCTGGAGCTCTATTCTGGCATAGGTGATTTTCTACATGTGCTCTTCTTGTGGAGACGGACATGTTGGACAGAAACAAGAACGATAAACACACATCCTTTTCCACCTCTTTTATTACATTTGCTAACACTTGGCAGCTAAGGGCAAAGTCAAAATATAAGCAGATTTTCCTGTTCATAACTCAAGAAAATTACTCAGCAAATAACATGGATATAAGACATAGAAAAACTGGAAATAAGTCATGTATCCTAACTCAAAGAGGAAGAGAGAGGAAAATTCTGGGTCTCTATTTAATTTGCTTCAAACAGTTTAGACTTCAAACATGTGAGCATCAAATAGGAATGTCAAAGTCAACATCAGCTATTGAGTATGTATACAAGTATATTTACCTCCCCCAGGAATACTTACTTATATTTATAAAATGCATCTCTTTCATATATAAGCCACAGTAAAACCCAGATCACTGATATATTTGTTTTTACTTAAAAATAGAATCCAAATAGTTATAAGGCAAATAGGTAACCACTTTCTAACATTCTAAGTTCTGATATTTTTGGTATCTAGTTAATGAACATGCATACAATGTATGTAGATCCTTTAAACATTGCCCATGTAGGCTTCAGCATAAATTTGAGAGGCTTAGAAACAAAGTCCAGATGATATATTATTGGGGCATCCAACTCATTGAGAACTGACTTTAGCATTTTAACCTCAGAATTCTTTATTTGTCATAAACTTAGTAGTTGATAACTCACAAAAATAACTGTTAATTCAGAAATGAACTTGCTCATCAGAGACCTAGAGACTTGGTAGCTTTTAGTCATAATTTATTTATAATTCTTCCCCAGTGGTGTTCAGAGATAAAGTTTGAGAAAAAGAAAAATTCAAGTATTCTTTTTCATATATTTTAAAATATAAAAGACTTTGATGTGTTCTGGAAGCTAGACTGAAAAAAAAAAGAGAGAGAGAATTGAAAAGAATGACTTCAGTGGGATTAGAAAGGCCAAGCAAATCATTCAGAAATAATTTTAAAGGCAAATGTAATTTTCCGCTATAAAAACATTACAATTACAACAAATTCTTGTTTATTATTACATGAAGATTATAGGTATTCTTTGCCCTGGGATAATGCACATTTTTAAAAATCATCTAAAGATATAAAAGCCTTCTTGGGTCTGAATACCAAGAAATGGCCTTAAATGCAATTCCCCTTCTATAGGTCCTAGCCTTTGGCTGACTTTGTACCCTGACTGAGCCTTTCTTTCTTTTTCAAATTTAATTTAATATAATTTTATTTATCTCATTTCTTTTTGAGAATTTTATACATATATGCAATGTTTGATCATACTTACCCCCTCAACATCTTCAAGACCACTCCATCTTGCCCCTGACAACCTCATAGTTTCTTCTTTGTTTCCTCCTTAATTCCTCCTCTTCCTCTTCTTCCTCTTCCTCCTCCTCCTCCTCTCCTCTTCTTCTTCTCTTTCTCCTCCTCCCCCTCCTCCTCCGTTCTGTGTCTTGTAACTCACCAATTTCAGTTGGAACTTCCTAAAGGCTCATAAGTATATGATTAACCTCTGATGCTTGGGCACATATCAGAAAGCTCACTCCAAAAGGAAACCATTTCTTCTTCCTTCAGCAGTTATCTCTTAGGTAGTGGTGGGGCCTCATGGGTTCCTCCCTATCCATGTTGAAAAGCTGACTGACTTGATCCTGTGTGGGTCTTATGCAGACAGCCACACAGCTATGAGTTCATGAGTGCAATAGGTCTGCTGTGTTCAGAAGACACTACTTTGCAGTAATCCATTTCATCTTCTAACTCATGAAATATTTCTACTCCCTCTTCTGTGGTGTTTCCTGGGCTTTAGGGGGAAAAAGGTTATATAGATGTCTTATAAGGCTGAGCACTTTACAGACTCCCATTCTCTATACTTTGTCTAGTTGTCTCTGTGACCGTTACTTTCCACTGCAATACAAAGCTTTTCTGATTAAGGGTGAGAGTGTTACTAAAATCAGTGGGTACAATGGTCAGTGTTTGGAACTCAAATTGGTGTTATACCCATTCTATGCCCCCAGAGCATAGAACCTCTCCAATCATAGATTCTTGTTCAGTTTTACAGCATCAATTACTACTTTCCTCTTGAGGAGAAAACCTAAAACCTAATCAGAAATTATTTACTTATACCTTTAACACCTATACCACTATTACATAAAGGGGCACATCTTTGCTGGCTAGTCATTATTGTAACTCAGAGTTCATAAATGGGTAAGAGAGTTGAAAACTTGCCTTTCTTGAGAAGCCTGCACATCATTTTAAGATGTGAGATAAACCTGCAGGGAGGAAGCTTCTCGATTGATATCTGGGCTTTTCTTGGTTCTTGAATTCAGAAATCAGAGTCGTCAGAAGCTGACAGTTCGTAAGCTTCTGTGAAGTCAATAACTACTCTTGTTCATGACATGAACAAAGCTGAAGTGAATGAGTCATCACTTCCTTCTATTCCCAAATCCATGATTCTAAGCAGCTTATCCGGGGAATAAAATGATTTGATAAAATAGACTGTTTGCCTTTCATGAAGTGGGTGGGTTATAGAGAAAAGAAATCTTATTAAGATGTATTTTCAAAGAAATATCCTTGTAAAGGAATATTATGAAAAGGTGACTGAGATTTCTTACTAACATTTGGAAGCAATGGAGTTTTAATACTCAGAGATGAGCACTTTGAGACTTGACTCAGTTATTCTTGTATTTCAATGTTTTTCTAGGAACATCCATACTCCTGTACTTTTTTCTCATGAGATTCTTTACTTTTCTTTCCATTACTTTAGGTAAATCTCTTAATTTTATCCTTTGATACATCATACAAATTCAAGGTTAGGTCAATGATGAAAGGTAAATGTCTCTGTATATTGAGCAGGTGCACAGTAACCCAGTGACTACAGTGAGGCAACCTTAACATTACCTGCAGATACTATGACTGTGCACTGTATATTATGATTCAGAGGAAATGCTTCTGTGTACTCATCACTGGGAGATGGCTTTTCTCATCTGTGTATGGAAGATTTATGCATCAAACTGAATTTCTCATTAATGAGAGAAACAGATGAAAGAAAATAAATTTTCACATTAATTTGACAACTAGTCCTGATTGTATTTCTACTACATTCAAATCAAGTCTTGTGGGCAGTCAATCCGTCACTTGTGCTGAACTGGTGCAAACTGTCAGATTTATTCTAAAGGTTGAATGAGTGAAAACAAGTATGGAATCCAGTGCTAAAATAAAAATGCAATTTCCTATTTCCTGCTTTTGACAAACAAAAGCAATCAGTAATCAAGCTGTTATAAAAAGCAAGAATTGAGTTACATGATCTCAAAGGTTTCTTCCAGCTTAAAAAAAATGCTGGGTTCTGTAGCAGTTACAGAAAATAGTAGTACTATTAAGCTGGGCTTAGGGGCTTTAAACTAAGCTCCATCCTCTTACTGGGTTGCATTGTTATTTAAGGAGGACAATTCACACTTGAGCCTTAAGTCCTAAGATCTAATATGTCCTGTACGTGTTACATTTTACTGAAAATCAAAGATATTGTCCAAATTACATGTGACTCTTGTACAATACAAGAGCAGTAGCCCAAAGCACTTGACTCATAGTTCAAAATAATTATTTTTTATCAAATTCACATTAAGCCTTCTAAGATGATAATTATGTGAACAAAAATTGTGTTTGCATAAAACAGTCTTTCTCTCTTCCATTGCTATCCAAAAAATATGATAGTCTTCAAATTGAATGGCAGTAATTTTTTCCTTTCTGTCTCCTAAGAATACATTGTGATGTGAAATTGTAGGAAGAAAATGTTCTCATCTCAAGAACATCCACAATAGGCATTAGTCTGGCAATAATTGTGAATGTTCCATATCTAAAGAATGGCTAGAGTATAAAATACCAATTATGAATATTTCAGCTTTTCTTGTTTAGTTTGGATTGAAATTCTCTTATCTTCAAAAATATTTGAGTTTTAGACTTTCATAAGGTCCTTCAGAAAGTATCTTTGTGACTTCTTAACACATGTGTTTTTGAGTTTTCTGTCTTCTAAGTTTCTTTATGTTTTGTCTTTTTGCATTTCAGATTTTAAAGTGTTCGCTTCTGTGTTTGTTCTGACAAGTAAAGGCAGGATCTGAGAAGCTTGACTATATTAGAATGAAACTAATCAGAAGAACAAATACATTGTATTGACAACAGCAGGAGGAAGAAGGGCCGTATGAAAAAAAACAGAAGTGTAAAACCCTATCCACACATGCACATACATACATATACCATACATGCATGACAAGTTCCACTACCCATTGTCATTCTTGTCTTGTCTTTATTGCTTAAAGTGTAGTTCATGAGTCATCAGCATTAGCATCATTCTCCCAACACACACACACATGCACACACATATACATACATGTGTGCAAACACACAATGAATAAACATCTGTATTTCAGTGCTCCAAAGAACTCATTTACATACACAGACATATATAGCTATAGTTATGGATATATATATATATATATATATATATATATATATGGATATCAGGCACTGAGCACTTTAATCTACAATGCTTCATCTCTCTCTCCTCCTCCACTTTTGACATAGAATAATTTACTTGCTTAAGAAGTAAATTCAGAAATATTTAAAAATACAGTGTTTGAGTCTTGGTATACATTATAGTAAGTCACTTCTCAAAACATAGGTAAAAATGAAAACCACATTGGAATTGGAGAGGAGAGATCGTAAATGAGAGAGGAAAAATAAAATGTTAAGATTTGGGGTATAGTTCATGCTTTTTTCTCCTGATTTTTTTTTTTTACTGGTAATGACAGTCTTTTGATTGTATTGACAAGTTTACTTAAAAAAATGCTGCTACAACAAAAATCTGGCTCTCACCTCACACATTACTTCAAAATGAGACTTAAACACAGTGTTTTAAAGAACTACAAAGTCCAGAGAAATTCTAAATGTTTTTAAAAAAGTTAGACATTTAATGACAATTCTTTCCAAGTACTACTTCAAAAGCAGAAGTCATAGGGGAGAAGATTGATATTTAATAATAATATTTTATGTACTTGAAATAAATGAGGACAAAAAGGCATCACTGATTGAAATGATTTCACATTGGTTATCTTCTAAGATGAAATAAAAATATTACATCTTAAGATTTAAATGGTTCTTAGAGATCAACAACTAAATGCCTAGAGCCTGAAACAGGCTAAGCATAAAAAGATTAAGTGACCACTCAAAAGAAACAGAAGAGAAACAACCAAACTGCAATTTTTGAATTGCTTTTTAAATTGGAGAAAAGAATCATCTTTGACCCTTTGGTTAACCTACAAGAAGCTGCAATGTTATTGAAAATATCTGTATCTAACTCTATTTTTGCATTTTTAGTTCAATAATTATGCTTTGAAATTTTTCCCAAGGAAATCTTTACTAACCAAAACAACAGAACTGTATCACAATGAAAACTAGCCATCCATGGATAAATTGCATTCTTAGGCTAGAACACTAGTCAACCACAAAAGTGTTTTGTGTACATACCCTTTCCATATCACTTCCAATGCTGATCAAAATAAACATAAGGATGCCTAGCACATCATTTTTATGACAGTGTATGTATGCATATAACAACCAAAAACATCAAAAAGCTTAGAAAAGGAACTGTACAAGTAAGTGTTGACCAAGTGTTACTTTCCCTAAGATAATATCCATTTGCTTTTGCCTTCTGTTTTTTCTTATTGATCACACATTTATAGTTTTAACACTCCTTTTAATAAACTGTTAGATATGACTGAAAATAATTTTAATGGCACAAGCAAATTATTAGTACTGGTGATGTGAAATATCACAGTTCTGGTGCAAACATGTTTTAATTTTATAGGATAGTCATAAAACCTTTCAAGGGCTATAACGAGGTTTTATAATAAATTTTGTGTTTCTTTTATTTTAATTTTACAGGTAGCATTTATGACAAATAAAATCAAGAACACATTACTTCTAGTATTCTCCTCTAACCTTGATTTATTTATTATTTTTCAAATTGTATATTGATATGGCCTCTATATTTCTAATCTATTTTACAAACCTTAACTTTCTCTTGAAATTTAGTGAAACATTATTAATTTAACTGATGTTATCCCCGATGAGGCATTTAGAGTCCACACCTTTAGGTGTAGCCATGGTTCTGAAATGCCAAAGGGTTCTGCTTACCAATTTTCACTGTGTCTAAAAAAGCCTATATCTACTTTACCACCATTTGGTTCTATGGGAATTCCCCTTCATTATGTTATTCTTTTTTTCAAGACATAGAATGGTATTAATGCAGAGTGTGGGAGCCCACAAAGATTCAAGCTTGTGGCTTGTTTTCATTTTGACTGCAGCCACAAGGCTGCAGAATAGAATGATTTGGACAAAGGTGTGGTTACCAAGTGTCTTATGTTTGAAAATTCAACAAGTGTTTACAAATTCTCTGTACTTGCCCCTCCCCTTTGCTTGGTATAAAAAGCCCAGAGGAAATAAAAATAGGGACAGCTGAGTACCCAGTGCCTTCCTGACTCTAAGTCTCCATCTAATTCTTTCTGTGTTCAATTTCCAAACTACTCTCCTCTCTCTAGGACTGTACTAAATGTCAGAAGAACCACTGACATCAAAGGAGATGAGCCAGAGACAGAAGATCTCTCAATATTTTCATCTCAGACAGTTTCCCATATCTTTTCTGTCTTTAGCTATCATTGTTTTTCATCAGTGACAGATATCCATTAACCATAGGAACAAAGGTAGAGCCTCTGCTTACGTGAAATATTCCCTTAATGGCTATTGAAAACACACACGCACGCACACACATTCGCGCGCGCACACACACACACACACACACACACGCACACACAGTGCCCTTTCTACTGCTGTGTACCTAAGCAAAGGGCTATGCCTTAAAGTCTAGCCTGTTAACCCCTTAGTAATCTGTTTTGAGTACCCCTAAAATTACCAGCAAGAAACAATAACAGCATTCTTTATACCTACATTTTCTGTGATTCTCTCACTTGACAGATACTTCTCTGTGTAGTTTAACAGAATCTTTCATGATATTGCAGTGAAGATGTCTATCAAGATTTGAGTGGGGCTGAAAGACTACCTTTCACGATAATTTTTCTCACATGGCTAGCACATCAGCACCTGTGGTTGGCAAGATGCTTGGTTCTTTTCCAGGTGGAGTAAATCTAGAGAACAGCTCAAAACACTTTTGTGGCACAGAGGCAGTTTCACAGCGGAAATGGCGCCATTAAAAGATTAACATGGAAACTTCAGGGTCTTATTTATTTTTTATTATGGAGCTTCAGCAGTCAAAGTGCCACTTCCTTTGTTCATTTAGACTAAGCTTATTCAATGTGTGTGTTGGGGGAGGAACTTCATAGCAGAGTGAATTACAGGAGGCAGCAGGGGTCAGTGGGTGCCATCTTGCAGGCTGGCTACCAGTGAAGAATGTTACTTGACCTGAAATGAATCACTTCCACCCATGTAAATGTACTCACCTCTTTGTCATGATCTTTAGTTTCCTTTTCTTATGATATTAGCTTATATTATCTTGTCATTTAAATCAAGAATATTAGTTTCCTAATGCTGGCCAAATCTAACATTAGAAATAATACCCATTCATTATCTTGTAGCTCCAGTAGTAAGAAGTCTGGGGACATGGTTCTTTGCTCATGAAGTAAGAAAGCTAAAATCAAGTTGCCGGTCCTGGCTGCAGGTCTAGGTTAGAGAGATTAGAGTTGTTCTCCACACATACTCATGTTGTTGGGGAAGAGTCCTGTTACGTGTAGCTGATAGACTACAGTATCTAGAGACTGCTTAGTGCTTCTCAATCTTCCTGATGTGTCTCTTTAATACAGTGCCTCATGTTATGACTCACAAACATAGTTGTTTTTGTTGCTACGTCCTAACTAATTTTGCTATTGTTATGAATAGTAATGGAAATGTCTTATATGCAGGATATTGATACAAGAATCTTGTAAAAGGGCCATTTGTCCCTTGGGGTCATGACACATAGGTTGAGAACCACTGGGGCAGAGATGTTCTTTTGGATGGTCTTTGACATGGTATCGTAGTTTGTTATTTCAAGGTTAGCAGTCCAATCTCCCTATTGCTTTAAATTTTTGATTTCCCTTTTACCTCTCCTGCCAGAGGTAATATGATTTGGTCTGGTCCACCAACAGGATGGGCCTTTTAATTAAATCAATGTGCTCATTATGTTTCATTGTATCTTCACTGTCCCTTTTGCAATGCACAATAATAGAACTGAGGGTTAGCATGCAAGGGGTGGTTAAGTCTCGTACACAAGGAGACACATCCTAAGTATCACACAGGTGCAGATGGGGCAAGTCTATATTAGTTCACTATTACTATGTAAATTCCCCAAAATGTAGTGCCTAAAATGACAGACATGGTTACCTTCTCACAGTTCTCTACAGTCTCTTGAACTGGAAGTCAAGAGGTCATAAAGGGTTGGTTGCCAGTGATTGAGACAAAATGTGTTTCTAAAGCAATCCACTCGTATGATGCTCTACTATGTGCTAGCTATTCATTATAAAAGCTCTTACTTATTCTATAAATGTGCCCGTCTCCAGGCAGCATGAGTGTCTTCATGACTTGCAGAAAATGTTCACCAGGCTGAGCCAGCAAAAAGAGCAAGAGAAAAGCAGCTTCTTTGTAGGACCTAACTCCAGGTGTAACACATAATCACTTATACTACATCCAGTGGTTTCATAAGTGAATCCAGAGGTAACATAGGAAGGGCCATGAACAGCAGGGTACTAAGCCCCTTCTTCTAGGGTAACTTGTAGACTGACCTTTGCCACCTAATTAACAACAAAATAAAGAAAACTTAGAAAGAGAAGGGAGTCTGAAATCTATGTTTTCTCTTGTGGCTGCTGTGTTAGTCTCTTCTCTGTTCAACATATATGCAGTGTCACAGTCAACGTGTGTGTGTATGTGTGTGTGTGTATGTGTTTGTGTGTGTGTGTGTTTTCACTGCTTAAAAATCTAAGGAACTTTAAATGTTCTAGTAAAAGCCGTGCTGCCTCTTATTTTATAATCCATTAGATAAATCCTTTCCCAGGTACTCGGACACATGAAATGCTCCAGCAACTCTTACCACTCTCCTTACCTCCCCAACTGCTGTTACCTTTCAGTCATGCTTATTAGCCTCTTATTGCCAAGCAAATGGAGAAAATGTGTTAAGTGCCCCTGCCAAGCAAAAAGCAGGAATATTGGATTTTTAATATTAGCACAATATCATAACACCTAGCTAAATTTAAAGTTTCAACAATGCAATATACCCTCACAACCAAACTTGAGATTTAGAATTATGAAAGGGTTCTTAAACTATTTTTTATGCTCTAGATATCTGATAAGTGCTCCAAAAATAAGTAATTGACAAAAGCTTCATGACACTTCAAACAGCACAGTGTGAGTTCTTTTTCTACACATGGTTTGGTTATATATCTGTGTCTGTTACCAGTGGCATTGTTTTAAAAGAGCTCATTGATCATAACACAAGAAATTTGACATTCATAAAAGTTAGGCTAAATAGCTTCTTTGCATTTTCTAAAATAAGTGAATTTAAAATATAAATATAGTAGATGAGGATTTATGTATTCTACAGCCTGTGTGCATAAACAATCAATTTAATGAGCACAGAACAAAACAAATTCCTAGTCTTCTGTAGTATTTTATTGTCTGTATTAATCTTTTTTGCCTTCTTGCTATTTAAATAGTATTTAAAATTTTCATTTTTACTTTAAAGTCACACCACAGTACATTAAAATAATATAAATAAAATAATTAAAGCCCTAGTCCATATCATACAATTCTCTGGAACCAGCCTCTATTTGATAAAGACTTGCTTTTTTTAATTTTATTTTTTGAAATTATAATTACAGCATTTCCCACTTCCATTTCCTCACTCAAAACCCCCTCTACCCTTTTGCTTTTAATGTCATAGCCTCCTTTTTTCTTTAATTGTTGTTATATACAGTGTGTGTGTGTGCATCTGTGTGAGTCTATATGTGTGTGTTTCTGCATACATAAATACAACCTGCTCAGTCTGTATGTTACTTGTATGCATGTTTGCAGAGATGGCCATTGGTATTGGATAACCACTTAGTATGCTCATCCAGTGGGAAGACTATCTTTCCTGTTCTCATCTAGCATCCTGTAGTTGCCTATAGTTCTTTGTGTAGGGCTGAGGCCTCAAGTGCTTTCACCCATCCACTTTGCTCTTGTTCTGGTTATGTTTAAGCAGCCATGTTGGTGAGACTTAGAGGCTGTAGTTTCTACATTTTTAGGAGACATAATATTACAGCACACTCTGGTCTTTCATCTCCCTCTTCTATACCAAATCCTGAGCCATGGGGGCGAGAGTTGTATTGTAGATGAAACCACTGGGACTAGGTCCCACATTTCTGCATTTCAACTGGATTTATTTTCTGTAATGGTATCCATCAAAGAGAAGTTTTCCTGATAAAGGTTGAGGACCACACTTATCTGTGGGCATAGTGACAACTATTATTTAGAGTGTATTTATGTATCGTTTAGGGGAGTATGCTGGTTCAATAAAGTGGCAGCTGTAGATTCTCTTCTAACATCCCTAACTTGACAACCCCTAAGTAGTTGGCTAGATTTCTAGCCCCAGGTGTGACTTCCCTCTTGTTGAGTTGTTCTTAAGTCAAGTTAGAGATGATGGTTACTGTCAAATAGGTGTGGCACTAGAGTCACCTTGCCAAGCTGGTCATTATTGTGTAAAATGGATGGATGTTGCTTCTCTCCTTTGAAAGATTGTATGAAAACTTTGGGTACCATGAAGTTAGTCCTTGGGGAGGAGGCTTCCACGTTAGTTCCATCTCAGTGGTCTCTTTTGCTCGTGTTCAAAGTGCAATAGAGATTTACCTTCCATCTCTTGGGAGCAACAAGGACAATAACAATAGCCAATCATGTTTGAGGATATGGACATTCCAGACCAACAACTTAAAAGACAGCTGTTCATGACTGATGTTGAGGCTCTTGATAGATGAACTATGACTTTTGTGGATGAGATGCTTTGCCAGCCCATATGAGAACATTTTATATAAACAGTATGTGCATATTTGTACACTAACATATCATCAATATTTTTAGGTAGATAAGTAGTATGAATCCTTATGACAATTTCAGACATTCTTACTGTTATTTTACTCTTCTCCCACATCACATAGTTATTTCCCCCTCCTTAATTAGAGTTTTCTATTTTCTCATTTCCCTTTTCATATCACCTGTAATCTGGTATATATTTCCTTCTCTGTTGCTACCCAATACTCTTGTAATGTTCCCTTATTACATTTAAAGATTGTTTTTTGAAAAATTACTCTCTGTATTTAAAATGACAATAGTTTAAATGAATAAGTGATGATATTTTCCTTAACTTAAATCTTTTATCTGCTTCCTGATCAAATGAATAAATGAAGCATAGTTGAGAGAGAGAGTGAATGTGTGTGTGTGTGTGTGTGTGTGTGTGTGTGTGTGTGTGTGTGTGCAGGTGCTTGTTCATATATGCATACATGTATATGGAGACTGGAGGTTGATATCCAATGCCTTTCTTAAATCATTCTATACCTTATTTTTGAGCCATTGGCTCTCCCTAAACCATGGGCTCACTAATACAGCTAGACTGGGTAGCCAGAGAGCTCCAGAGATTCTCCCATCCAAACTTCCCAACACTGAATTAGAGCTAGAATTTCTGGCTGGCATTTTCATGTAGTTTCTAGAAATCAAACCCAGTTCTCCAGCTTTTATGACAATTGGTTTACAAATTAAGCCACCTCCACTGCCTACATTTTACAATTAGACCTTTTTCTGCTCCAGAGATGACATTTCTGTTCATTCATTACCTTCCCTTAAAAATACTTCTGGTAATAGCCACTCTAATGGGTGCAAAGTGGTATCTTATCATGGTTTTATTTTCCTTTATTCACTCTTAATCCTGTCATTAAAGGATATTTATTGTTAACACTTTGGTATATTTCTCACTTTTATGCATCTTTTTTCTTTTAAAATAGGATTCTATGGCATAAGCAGTTTGATAATCTACATTTAACAGGACTCTGCTCTGTCATTAGAAATTCTCTGTGAACATCATGTTCTGTGGCTATAAAAACTTACAAAAGGAAGAACTTATATCCTACTGTATTATATGCATTATGTACTCATGCTAATTATGGCATACCTGAAGGAAAGCTATTTAATGCAACTAACAACTATAATTTACAGAGTGCTTAGAGACTATAACATGGGTGAGTTTTTATAATATCTTGTCATGACATTTTTTTAATTTTAGATTTTTAAAATACCAAATTTATTTCAAATTACAATGAACAAAATGAGCACTCACTAGACACATAAAAACAATGATCTGTCACTGGGGCCTTTTCTATATTTGATTAGGTGACAAAATACATATTTTTCACATGATGTTTTCTTAGAATAGGAAATAGCTTTAGGAACAAAAATCAACCAGATTTTGTTATTGAAAACATACTTAGAGTTAAGAATTTCTTAGGTGAATAAAGTGATTTAAAAACACACACACATACACACAAACAAGCAAACAAATAAAAAAAACAACAAAAAAACCCTTCTGGTTTGTCTGTAGAAGGGTTGCTTAGCAGAAATTTGCAGTGGCCATAGTGCATCTGTGGGCATTAGCTGTGACCTACTGTGTTTTCTTCATCTGTAGCTGAGCCTAACCCAGCTTGGGGAGCTTTAGATTTTATTTTTTATGTTTCATGTATTTTAGAGAAAAGAAAAGTTTTATTACTGTATGGGTTCTTTTGTTGCTATTTTTTGTTTGTTTTTAGCTGTCTTAGATGTTTTGCTTCTTTATATAAAGGTTGATATTGATTTTCACCAAAAAAGCAATTAAAAAAGAATTTCTTACATTGGGACAATTGTTCTTTGTTTTTGAGCATTTATTTATTTATGTCTATGTATGTTTAAGCACATGACTTCTTGAGTTTCTGTGCACCATGTGCATGCAGAAGTCTGTGGCCACCAGAAGAAGGAGGGCATGGAGTAGCCTAGAACTCAAGTTACAAGAGGTTGTGAGCTGCCATGTGGTGCTAGAAACCAAACCGAGCTCTTTCTCAAGAACACAGAACTGTCTTTCCAGTAGAATCACTCTGTAGTTCCTCTCTCTGTATTCCTACGTTTGCCTCTAACTCTCTGTCTTTTGTTTCTGTGTATGTTTGTGTGTGTCTGTGTGTGTGTGTGTGTGTGTGTGTGTGTGTGTGTACACACATGTGCAGGAATGCATGGTCTAGCTTTCAGTGTGGAGGTCAAAGGACAACTCTTGGGAACTAGCTTTCTCTTTCTTTTACCTTCTCTTGGAATACAAAGATTAAACTCAGGTCATCTACGCACAAGTGCCTCTCCCTACTGAGCAACCTTGTGAACAGTACAGTCATCCGCCCAGTCTACCCGCCCAGTCATCCTGTATACAAATGTTCTCTACCCATTGAGCCATCCTGTGCACAATACCTCTACCCATTGAACAATCCTGTGTACAAGTACCTCTATCCACTGAGTCATCCTGTCAGGTCAGAACAATTCTTCCTTATGATGCTCACCAAACATAGCATCTGTGGTAATCATCAATATTCCTGTTATACATTATGAAATGAAAGGCTAGTAGTGGAATATTTAAGCCATTATGTCCCGTATGCGAGCTATTTTTTGTATTTATGGTGTTATAACTAAGAAGCTGTGCTGAAAACTTCAACTTATTATTTGATCATAGTGATTTGGTTTTTGAGCAACTTGGCACAAGCTAATGGCTTCAGGAGAGACTTTCAGAGCTGACTTCTGTCAAATTGGCCATATGGAGATATTGGGCTCAAATCATGGAGGTTTTCTGGTGATTTGCCTGGTTTAGGAATTACCAATGCTCTCCAGGATTTTTGCCTGACATGGGTAACTTGATTTAAAAAGAACCTCAAGAAGTGTTTTAGCTTATTATTTGGGAGTTTTAAGTGATCTCAACATCCCTGAATGCTGTCTTCCACAAAGCCCCACCTGAGTACCTTCTCCTTCACCTCACCCAGAGAACCCCCCACAGATCAAGTCTCCATTCATTATTGAGTAGCTCAAAAAGTGGTGCCAAGTTCAAGGTAAACAGAGAAATCTATAGCTCACATTATAGATATAATTTTGAATTGACCTTGTTCATAGCATCCCGAAATGAATGGGCTATATTTGGGAATATGTAATATGTACATTATACATACATACATATATACACACTATATATGTGTGAAATAATGATTAGTAAGAAATAAAGAGGCAGTGAAACTGTTGGGTAGCAGGGAGGAATCTATGGGAGGACTCAGAGGGAAGAGATGTGTTAAGTATGTTAAAAATCCCACACACAAGGATATACAGTCATAAAAACCTAATTCAGAGTAAGAAGGCAAGTAATGTAACTTTGTGTTTTCATTTTATAAATACTGGGAAAAAAACTTTTTACAAGTACCTAATTTTTTCTTTTATTTATTATTTACGGATTTCACATCATGAATTCTGATCCCATGTATCTCCCTGTCTCCTTACATCTGCCCTCTGCCATTGCAACCTCCCCCAAATCAAAAAACAAGGTTTTTAAAGCACTTCTTCTTAAGCTGCATCCCTGTTTGGATAAATATCCCTTCCTGTCTCTCACTTCTGAACTCCATGTTCCTGTCACCCAACTGCCATTACTCACTATAAGTTCTTTCGCTTCTGTGAAGAATCAACCTGAGGAACTGGGCCAGAACATAAAAACTGGCATCTCATAGTCAAATTACAAATTTTATTATAAAATCTCAATATTAAAATTGTATGATTTTATTTACAAATCCAGATTTTTCTGTTCCTCCTGAAATACCTTCTATTCACAGTCCTACCTCCTGAGCATTCTGCACCTGCATTTCAAACAGTAGCTTGTCCTTTGGCTAGCACATTCTGCCTAGGCGAGGCCTCTTAGAATTGTCTTAAGAATTTGCATTCCTGCTGACTCACATGGGCATCATGGCTTTCCCCCCTCTTATCTGCATCATGAGATGTTCCCAGCAAGGAAACTACATATGCACTAAGTCAGAGAGACCCCATCACATCAGGAAAGCACCTCTGGTCATGGAGAAAACTGGTGACCAATGCTCATAGTCTGCTCAACCACTGTGAGAGAGCTAGGAGGCTTGTGTCATGGTCCTCTCCTGGTGTTTTCTTTTCTTTACAGTACATGTCATCCATGCCTAGAGCAGTCCACCACAGTCTTAGCTGCTCAAAGGGCTAAATCTGGAGGACAATAAAGTCTAGGCCAGATAGGACAACTTAGTAAGACCCTGTCACAAAATAAAAGCTAAAAGATATTGGTATATTGCTCAGTGATTCAATGTTTACAGTATATAGGAGAGCTTCGGTTCATTCCTCAGTATGAGGTGGGGAGACAAGGGAAAGGTAGAGAAAGCTATAAGTAAGTCATGTCCCCCAACACACACTGAAACAGAATTTCTCAAGGGGAGATCTGAGACAGCTAAATATCAAAACAAGCATTTTTGGTGATTCTTGTGAAACCCAATTCTTGAATTCTTTCTGGTTCAGATAGCCCTTCTGCTACACAGCTTCAATTAGAGAAGACTGTTTAGGCTTCCACAGTAATTCTAACCCCCTTGTTCAGCAATGGAGAAGGTACAAGATTTTGCTTTATATAAATCTTATTAATGCTGGCCTTTAATGTGCATCCAGATTTAAATAAGGTGTAATAGGCAACAAAGATAATTAAGTGTATTTGAACATGACTGAAAGAAAGATTCAGGTTTGCCGTTTTTTTCTTAGTCATCATACAGAGTCAGATGATCATTGGGCCTATGTGTTTATTTTTTCTGAATTATTGTTTTAAGTGTGGACTTAAAATATTACACATTTATTTGCTCCATTTCTAATCAGTAGGAGATTTCAGCTAGATGTCATTAGTATGTAGCAATCTTCAATCATGCAGCAACCCTGTGTATAGCTGCTTCTAGGATCCTGTCAGCTAATCAGGCTTTGAAACCTGGGAAAGGACTGTGTCTTCCTCAGAGATAATCAATAACTGACAATTACCATAAATGTGCAGTTTCATTCTCTCCGATTTTCACATAAAAACTGACAAGACTGTGTAACAAATTGTGTATAGATGCAGGTTCTGTACCCACACAACTAATGCATACATGAATTATTCAGGGAAATTTGCTTCACTAGGCTTTCTGCGTCACTTTGATGTGTGACCAGTTTCAGATAATACGTTAAATGTTATATACTGTGAAACATTCACTGGGTTTTATTCTAACTACATCCTGTGTTGGTAAATCTGTTACAGTTTCTGCACACATGGTGATTTCTGCAGGTTACCTTTATTCATATTTCCCTATGTATTTTGGCCATTGAACAAATACATTTTTACCTCTCTGGGCCTGGATACTCACCATTGTTGACTATGCAAACAACATCAGAAAAAAAGGTAACTGCTGTTGTTCCTGTGGGTGCTCTTGGTGAAGAAAATGAAATGAAGCAGGTACTATAAGCAAGAGGAGTCAAAGAGTCTCGAGGATAGAACTTCATGGCTCGGTCTGGATAAGCAACATATGTCGAAGAAGCTGCAGGAAGAGAAGAAGGGAATGCTTGGGGTTTCCATAGCTCAGGAACAAGGGTCACAGTTCTAGGGCTTTAAGCATCATTCACTACCTGAGTTTCTGTGATGTGGGAATCCAGCTCAGATGAGTAGCCCAACCCCGACCCCCAGGGTTGAAGACAGGCACTAACTAGCTCTACTCATTCACACTATTGATTTCTGGTTGAGATTTCTCCCAGGCTTCCCCATGCCTTAGGCGGCAGTCAGTTGCTATAGTTCTAGGACTGGTTCCCACTTTCTTGCTGCTAGTCAGCCTGGAGCTTCTTCTGCTCCTGGGGCTATCTGTAGTTCCCTACCCTCTTGCTGGTTCTCTCAGAATACCAGGATAAACTCCTTTTAGGCCAACAGGAGAATATGATCCATAAATAAGGGCCTGATTTCCTTAGCTCTTATTGACTTTCTCCTAATTAAGTCAGATCTCCAAGATAAAAAGCTTTTGATGAACTCAAAAGCACCTGGTTTAGGACCCCTGACTGCATCAGCAAGCCCCCTTTCTCCTCCTTTGAATCCTATTAAATGACCAAAGAGAAGGAAATTATATAGGATGTATACATATAAGTACAATTGTCCAATTCTGCCCTTTCAAGGAAGCATATTCCAGACAAGAAAAATATGGCAGGAGTCCTACATAAAAATATAGCAATTTCCAGTTTTCCAAAGTAACATTGTAGTAGCAAGCAGACCACACCATAAATGTGTAAGTTAATGTCCTGTGCATATTCAATGACACAATTATTAAAATCTGATTTCAAAATGTTTTGAAATATGGAAAAGCATACCTGTAAATTACTAAATGAGAAATTTGTGATATCAGTTCTGAAAACTACACACACATACACTAACACACATGAGGATGCATACATACATATATACATATAGATGCATGCATATATAAAATACATATTATGAGAAATTTTAAGTAAATACATCCATTTGTTAGCCTTAACTATTTCTTAGTGGGAAATTTGCATCATTTAGACAGTCCTTATACTTCTTATTTCTCATATTATTAACAATCAATATGTCTTATGACAATATAAAACCAGGTATGGAGGTGGAGGAATGTAATTCCAGCACTGGGCCGGCAAAGGCAAGAGAGCCACCATGAAGTCAATGCGCCACGGTTTTCTAGTGAGTTAGTTCAAGGCTATGCTGAGCTACAGAATGAGAATCTGCCTTCAGAACATAAAACAAAACCAGAACAACTTACCTGTGGTAATTACAAAGGCAAACCTGAGCAGAGTTGTCCTTGAAATCTCTAGTAAGTTTATACCTCAGATGTTTTACCAGGTTGAAAACAAGCTAAAGAGCTGTTGGCATATTCTACAAATTTCAAGACCCATTTGGTAGAAATAAATTCCTGATTCAGCCAAGGATGCCAAGAATTCAGGAGTGCCCTAGGTGTATGTCTGAGAGCTAAACAATAGGTAAAAACCTAGTCTTTACGTTTTGCATATTAGCCTCTCTCTACCCCAGCTTCCTTATATCTAGAAATGCAGACAGAGTAAAATTCCATAGTTAGCCCAGGCTCAGTTGCAAGCAGTATGCAAAAGAACTGAACTCTCACTTGTCAATCAAATCCTGTTATGGCCTAGATATTTAATTACTTATAATTGTCAGTATCCATTGCATGTAAGGTGACAGGAAGAGATGACTGGCTAGGAGCTGATGGTTCATGCCTCTAATCCCAGGACTTGAAAGGCTGAGGCAAGTGGATCTCTGAGTTTGAGGTCAGCTTGGTCTTCAGAGTGGGTTTTGGGACACCAGAAATTTCACATAGAAACCTTGTCTAAACACACACACACACACACACACACACACACACACATACACACACACAAATAAAATAATAAAGGAAGAGATTGATGACTGGTTGCTGGAGAGATGGCTCAGTGGTTAGGAACACTTGCTACTCTTGCGAGAATTTGGGTTCTATTTGCAGTACCCACAAGATGGCTCATAATTTCATATAACTCCACTTCCAGGGAATCTGGCATCCTCTTCTAGCCTCCATAGGTAGCAGGGTTGCACATGGTACTTACGCATATGAACATCCAAGCTGTGGTAGTTTGAATATAATTGGCCACTATACGGTCATGGGGAGTGGCACTATTAGGAGGTTGGAATAAGTATGACCTTGTTGGAGGAAGTGTGTCATAATTGGGGTGGGCTTTAAGATCTTATATGCTTAAACTATGTTTCAGTTCTCTTCCTGTTACCTTTAGATCAAGTTGTAGAATTCTCAGTACCATGTCTTCTTGCATGTCTTCAAGTCTTGCCATGATAATAATGTACTCAACCTGTGTAATTATAAGCCAACCCCAATTAAATGTTTTTCTTTGTAAATGTTGCCATGACCATGATGTTTCTTCACAGCAATAGAAACTTTAAGACACAGGCACACACACACAAACAGATAAATTTGTATAAACAAACAAATAAAACTTATTTTCAGAATTTAAAAAGGAAAAAGAGAGGGCTGAAGCAAGCATATTCTATCTCCTATATTGTATTTCATGTGCACCAAGAGTTTTATATAGAGGAAACCAACTCACTGTCAACATCCAGTTCAGCTCTCAGAGGCTCACTGGGACGAGAAAAACTGAGAACCAGATGGGAGATGGGGAATCAGGGGTATCGACAACCAAGTCCTTCAGACACAGCTTCAAGTTTCAAGAGAGCAGTTAACAGCAAAGGGAAAAAAAACATATTTTTAGATGTTGTTTGGGAGGTGAAAGGATTTTTCTTGGTGGAAGGGGGGCAGGAAATTGGGCAGATGAGATTTTTTTTTCTGGCACTGCAAAATCTCAGAGGCTTTTGAATTGAAATATGACAAAATGAGGTTTTCTTCTCTCTTGCTTAGAAAAGAAAGAAAGAAAGAAAGAAAGGAAAGAAATGGAAGCAGGCAGGCACACTAGGAAATGTCATCATGAGACATAAACAGACCACCTTGCTAATTCATAGCAAGGTGGCTAAAATAAAAATTCTTAAAATACATATTTTAAAATTAGATTTTTGACCTTCGATAGGGCTTATCATGCTATTTATACTGTGGCAGTAGGAGCTGATTCCTCCTCAGTCGTTGCCTCATCAAAGGCATGACTCATATTTCCTTAAGCATTTACGCCATATGTTTCCTGGGGTGAAATTAAAAAAAAATGCATTTTTTATACAATTGCTGAAATATGAACAAAAATGCTAGGGATTATTTAAAAGATGCTTTTGGAAGCATGTCACAAGTTGATTTGTGAAAACTAAAATTTCATTAAACATTTGCCTAGAACAGTCTTTAGGTAACTTACGAACATAAACAAAAAGCAGTTTAACTGCTGACTTTATCATTAAGGAAAGAAATGGATTTGAAAAATACATTTAATGTAGATATTGAGCCTTGCTCAAACTTGATGCAGCAGAGAGGAGCTTGGTCCTGCCTTGACTGATACAGGAGGCTGGCCCTTTTGGAGGAGGGAATAGGGGGCGGGACAGGGTGGGGAAAGCTGGGGAGGGAAGTAGGGGGATGGAAGGATCTGTAGTTAGTGTGTAAAACAAAAAATTCTTTAGTTGTATATATGTATATATATCAATAGAATACAGATACAAGTGAAAAGTACTTTATATGCAGAAATATAAATTGAGTTTTTAAAGAACCTTTCTCTTAAATTACCTGAAATGAATTATTTCAATATTTAGAAAGAAAACAAACATAACCCAAGTTGATTAACGTTCAGTTGCATTCTTGTGTAAAGTAAGCCATGACTCCAAGATAACAGGACCCATAATTTTGAAGCCATTTCAAATTTAAATGACTATTAGTCCTTTGCTCAAATATCTTTATATAATATAAAAGCACTACGGCAAAAGTCCTAGGCATTTTGTTTTTATTTAGGGGTTTAGAAAATCCTTCTTTTAGGCAGAGATGGAGGATTGGTGTAGTAACCTGGATAGCTGCAGTACTGAAATGGGAATGCTCTGAGTTCAATAAGAAATACTATTTTAGTAAATAAGTAGAGAGCGAGTGAAAGAAATGCCAGACATCAATGTCTAGTTCTCACAAACATGTGCCCACACATGCAAACATACATACACACTACATACATGTATACACAAACACACACATGTAATGTGTGATAGATTATGTTTAATAAAATCTGAAGAATAAAAAAGAAAATCTATCTTTTTAAATACAATATATGAATATCAGAGTCCCAAATAAATAATCCCAATTTCCCACTCAAATCAGTTATCATTTTATTTTATTCTATACATGCCATATATTCTCTATCATAGTTACCACTTCCTTGGGCTCTCTGTCTCAAACTGCACTCAGATTGTCAGTGATGCAATGTACTACTGCCCTGTCACTACCAGACTGGAAGTCTGGGGCCTACTTTTCACTTATCCTGTGGCTTACATGCCGACTGATTTACTTTGCCTTTCTGAACACCTGGCAGATATCTAACCACCACCGCCTCCATCATATATGGCCCATCTTTTCCCTGATTCTTCTCTTCCCAATGTCTGCTCCATAAATGGGTGTGTTGAGATCTCCAAAGAAACAGTTAGTTGCTTCCCTGTGTTTGAACCTTTAATAGTTTTCTGGTACCCATTACTAACACATTCTCAACACACTACTTTGGTGGATCAGATTCTTCTTCCTTCCTTGGCTTTGCTCAGCCCTCCAGGGCTTCTTGTATCTCTTCTCAGTCCCTTCTTACCATACATATACTGAGCCTGTCTTGTAGTCTAGTCCAACCGTACTTTATGAATAGATCAGTCTCAAGTGGTCATCCCAACATCAAGGGAAGCCAGGGAAACTAGTTATAAGAAAATTTGGCTTCTATCCTAGAGATGAGCAAGAGCCAATAAATGAAGGAAGGGATGTGTTCTATTCTTTGGGGCAAACTATGTTATATCTCCTGACTTTGCATTCTTCTTTTCAACGGGAAGTGAAACAATTTTTACTCTATGATTTTTACATATTCTCTTGACCGAAGTGTGCTACCTCCTACACAGGACAGTCACTCCAGGTATTTCTTGAATACCAACAGAAAATCTGGGTGGGGAAAGAAACCAGTTCTTTCTATGAGACCCCAGATAGTATTCTCCACAGCTAGGGCTGCACAACCAGCCACCCAGATCTTCTTCCTCTAACTGTTCCAATCTTCCACATTGACCTTGACAAATATAATGACTTCTTCAAATCTCTTCTATCCTGAGGTCATATTACTCGTTCTTAAATAGTTTTCCTGGTAACTACTTTCTGTTCCCCTGTAAGCCTGACATGTAATACCAGACATGCTCTACTCAATTATGTGTGATTGATTTAACAGATCCCTTCTGAGTCCATGAGTGCTATTCTAGAGACTTGTAATGGAACAGGAAATAGAAAATAAAGCATATCTTGGCATGAACTGTTATATTAGTGGAGGAGACCGTAATACACACACACACACACACACACACACACACACACACACACACACACACCACATGCAAGCATACAAACACGCATGCATGCACTCGCAAAAATTGTTTTCAGATATTGTTTCATTAGTGCCTGGAAAAGCATGTCACAGAAATAGGTGGCAGAATGACAAGTGTGTGTGTGTGTGTCTGTGTGTGTGTCTGTGTCTGTGTCTGTGTCTGTGTCTGTGTCTGTGTCTGTGTGTTATCTCTGTGTCCATGAAGATAAAGGTCAGAGCTTCAGATTTTGATAATTGGGAAAACTCAAAGCATGAATGGGGTGGCACCAGAATGGAAAAGGAAGAACTTTGCAAGGAAGGAGAAATATAAGGGAAAGACTTTGGATAAAATGGTCCAAATCATAGTAAAAAACAAGAAGATACTCAGAAGGCAGAGTGTTCCAAGGTGAGCCTGATAAACCACTCTGGGCCATATAGAGCCAACAAGAAGAAAGTATTCTAAATGGTCATAGTTAGAGTATCCATTTTGAGATGTGTCCAGAAGGAAATGAACTTATTGTTGCATATATAGTAGGGGACTCAGGTTTACAGCCTCTGTTTATGCTGGACATTGCATTTCTAGCCAATGCAGGCTACAATTACAGGTCTTATTATGGAAACTGTTATCTCTTTTATCCCCACTGTGATTTCCCATACACTGATGCTCACTGCTCACATGCCTGAATATGACTCGCACAAATGGAGAGCATAGGTAGATATGATGCAAGGAGTTATTAAAATGATTCACATCACATTTCCACAATAAGAAAAATAATATATAGTCAAAGGCAATGCGGCATCACAGCACCAAGCATCTTGAAGAAGCCTAAATTACATCTTTGAAATCAGTCATTCATTGGAATGTGATCATCTGGACAGGCCTGAAAATGTATTTCTTTGAGCCCCTTCCCAAGAAAAAATTGAATAATAAGAATAAAATGAAGTCTAGAAAGAAAAAAAAGAAACATCTTTTTAAAAATTGATAGCTCCAACTGGATAGGAGTTGAGTAAAAGGAGTCCAACTGTTGATACTTAACTGGATGTGAGCCAATTAAATGTTAGATTTCTACCTCCTGGAATCCCTAATTGCCTTTCCTGCAGCAAATGCAGGCCCAGAGATTCCCCCTGGGCTGTGCAAGTCATGTATGGCACCAACAGCTCCAGTGATTACTTGGCTCCATTTTAATACTGAGTTAAGAGCAGGTCTCTCCAAGCTAGCCTTGCCCACTCTTTTCCTGCCCTGGCACCACACTTGCCCTGCACATAGCACCTGCTGTTCAGTCACGCAGGCAGGACAGCAGGGATCCTGAGGACTCTCCTCTCCCATATGGCACTGGGTTTTGATTTACTGCTTCCCTCTCTCCTATCAGTAGGTATTCTAAAAGACAGTTTTATGATGACATTCACAGCTAGCATGAAACCTAGATAAAAATAAAGCAGGATGTCAATAAAGACTTAATGATGTGTGTCTGTGTCAATGTATAAAAATAATAAAAAGAATAGACTTCCGTTTGCAAAGGTATAATTTTAAGCCATGGGGCTTTCAATGAAGCCACTTTTTAAATGGACCAGCATATGTGAATGTTTGCCTACATCTTTCAGCCATGAAAATTGACTCATAGGCAGCTGACTTGAGTTGGGAAGCACTTCATAAGCACTGGATAGTTTACTAGAACACCTTTGCTAAGTGGTAATCTAGCTACCATCATGACGCAAGTTTCAGTGGACAGCTGAAAGCAATTCAGAGGTAAGGGTCATTCAAGGAAAGTTCTAAGCAAGTTGATAACCTGATGTTTCCATAAAATGGATTCAGAAGTCTAGGGAATTGGGGACAAATTAGAGCAAACCTCCTAAGCAGTAAGTAGACACTCCTGGGCATGCTGAAGTCCTTGGGAGAATTTCACTAAGAATGACAGTGATTGGTGATGCCCATGGTTGGGACAGTGCCATGTGATAAATACATCTCAGGGCCTCAGACTGGGAACTCCTAGTGACTACATCAAGGCCTGCCCTTCCCAAATATTTTTTTCCAGATTAAGTCAGGGGTGGTCCTAGGACTAGGTCTGGGCTCAAAAAGCAAACTGTCTTTCCTTAGGAGCCTCAAGGAAAAGATTCCCAAGATAGTGTGGGTGGGGGTACAGAAAACAAGATGGGACTTTCTCCACTCTCACCAGAACAGCTCTACTTTTTCTCCCATTATGCCTTGAGGGTTTTTTTAAATAAGATTCTAAATTTTGTAAGAGTTTAATTTTATAAGGCTTTAAAAAAGTGCTTGAAGATGACGAGATGTTAGTTGAGTTCTTTTCAGCTCTAAAATAGTATAATTTAGCATTCTAATTAAAATATGTAAATGATATACAACTATCTTTCGAGGTTATTGCCAGCATTGTTGAGTGACTACAGCAACGGAACCAACTACATCCTGGAAAGCAGAGCACATGAATGAGAGATACATACTACTAAGGAGCTGTGGATAATCTATAGAACCCAATTAACAGATTTACCTTGGCAATTATTTCTATTTTCCTGAGGACTTTTGAACTTTATTTGTAGAAAGCTTTCTCCATACTTCTCCTTCCCACAACTTTGTGTAAGCTATGGCACTAAGTGGTGTGCCATAATTCTGCAATTTTAAAGAATTCTCTGAAGGATGCATAGGGAAGGTACTCACAATTAATATTAGACACTCCGTTATCTGGGCAGTGATCAAAAGCACACACTGTATGCTCAGCACCCATTTGATAAATAATTGCCAGGCATCTTTCCTGTGACAAGTATATTCCTGGCATTTGGTTTCATCAATAAATAAAATAGTACCCATCCCTCCCCTCAGTGTTGTGTACGTTATAGACAAAAAGTAGATTTGGGTTTAGTTAACGTAACTCTTTCTTGAAGGGAGTTTGGAGTTCAGGTAGTAAATTTTATTGATTTTATTAAATTCCAGACTTGGACCTATATTGGATATTTTTATGTCAACTTGATACAAGCTAAAACCTCTGAGAGGAGGGAACCTGAGAAAATGCCACTTCTCAATTGGCAATTGTAGGTAGGCCTATCAGGCATTTTGTTAATTAGTGCTTGATGGAGGAGATCCCAGCCCATTGTGGGTGGTGCCATCCCTGGGCTGGTGGTGCTAGGTTCTATAAGAAAGTAGGCTGAGCAAGCCATGAGATGCAAGGCAGTAAACAGAATTTTTCCATTGCCTCTGCATTGACTCTTGCCTCCAGGTTTCTGCTTGCCCTGTTTGGGTTCCTATTCTGACTTCTTCAATGATGAACTATATCCTGTAAGTGTAAGCTAAATAAATCCTTTCCTCCCCAACTTGCATTTTAGTTATGGTGTTTTGTTGCAGCAATAGAAACCCTAAGACAGGACCTTAGCTGCTATGGAAATTTCAAAGTTGATAAGAGAACTGACACTGACTAGACCTTGAACATGGAATAGAGCTAGACAGGTAGTACTTGGCCTAGTGTGTGGCACATAGTGGTCATTGTCTGATACATATATCTTGTGTCAATTAAAACAGGGATTAGCAGGATGGGCAGTTCACTTACATGACTAACAGAAAAGCAGCTAAGGGTAAATGTCAGAATGAGCCCAGGTGGAGGAATTACTGAACAAAAGATGGAGAACTAGGGATGGTAAAGGTTGTGTGACTTATGATGGCATGTGATGGAGAATCAAGAATAGGAATGTTTTCCAGGATGAGTTAACTTCATGATGGATCAGTGTTTGAGAGGGTGTGTAGGAAGACAGTATGTAAGAGATCAGAGATGCTTCTGGAGGAGGAGTACCTAGACAGAGAAAAGGTGTAACATGAGAAATGTATCAAGTATCTCACTTTGCTTCCACACATGAACATAAACATCAAAATCAAAAGTTGTGATTTGTTGTTCCCTGTCTCCTCCCTCTCTCTATCACTCTCTCTCTCTTTCTTCCCTCCCTCCCTCCTTCTCTCTCCCTCCATTCTTTATTTTCTTCTTTCTTTTATTCTTTTATTTCATTCTCTCTCAGATAGATAGATAGACAGACAGACATCAGACAGGGACTGAAATAGGTAAACACAAGTGGATAAACAATCTCAGAAGGAGATTGACCAGAGCCAAGTACTGAGTCTGGCCCTAAGATGGAAATAAGCAAGGTATGAAGAGAGCTCACCACAAATTCTCCTGATCAGATTCTGTTTATCTGTCTATGATGTTACTCTCAATTCACATATTTATATTCTTGGTAGGAAAATTGTTTCTATTTGTATTTATCTTATAATAATTTGTTTATATTATTTGTTTATAGTTGTTTGTGTTTATTTCTCAAAACAAAAATAATTTGAGTCATTATTTTATAATGACTTTTATAATAATTTATATATACATATATAAAAATGTCATTCCAAAGCAACATATACTCATTGTATAAAGCTTAAGACATATTCACAACCAAGGAAAACCATGATAGCAAAAGGAAAGATTTTCATTCAGATAAAGTCACAAAAATAATAAATAATATGCTAACTATTTTAATGAAACTAATGATGATTGTATTGAGATTGTAATATTGGTAGTGTTGATAGTGACAACAGCGTCCACAAGCCCTATCTGTCTGTGTTTGTTCAAGGCACTATTTTAAGCATTTTTACATGTCCACACATGAAATCTGCACCATGACCTAAAATCTCACCTATTCTAATTTATTTATTATGCTTTGTATTATTGGATAGATGAAACATCTGAGACAAAGGGATAAGTGATATGATCAGAATCCCCAAAGAAAAATTCATAGAAAGGGGCTAGCAACATGACTCAGCAGTCAAGACTATAAGGACTCTGACAACTTTGAGACTGCCATAGTCTCTAAGGCTGATGACCTGAATTCCATCTTCAAGATTCACATGATAAAGGTAAAGAACTGACCCCTACAAACTCTTCTGCTCTCCATGTGCACACACATACACACAGAGACACAAGCACATGTATGCACGCACACATACACATACACACATGCATTCATGCACGCACACACATTAAACAAAACTGCAATGAAAATATTTTTAAAGACAGCAGCAGATTGAGTATGACTTGATAGGACATCTAGTTCAGATGGGACATACTTAAGTTTTATGAGCATCCTGAATTATAACCCTGCAGTGTCTGGAAGAGAGGTCCTGCTTCCTGAGATATGGAATAGTCACCTTCATAGAACTATCTTCTCTGGATGGGAGCTCCTCATCCTAAGGACACACTTCACTAGATACTCAGCACTAACCTTAATAAGCAACCTGAATTCATAGCCACCCACCCAGAGAAACAAGATGTAGTCACTTCTATCTATATTCCAGGGCACAAACTACCCCCTGGGCAAGAACCCCTTATTAGAGGACTATGGGAAAAGATGGTCCAGAAGTGGGAAGAAAATGTGTACTTTAGTACATGCATAAGACTCTGGTGTTGCTGGTGTCTTAAAGCATCACACACACTGTGCATATTAAATCAATTAGAACTAAAGAGCTTTTTATGTCATATGGCATGCTATTTGCCTCCTCCAAAATAATAAGGGGGGAAGCTTTTATAGGATTATATGATACCCTGGGACAAAGGAATATTCATAACTGGGTGACATGTCAGTCAAGAAAAAACTAAATCAAATGAACAGCTTTCCACATGCCTTGAACATTATCAGTTATTCAAAAGACCCAGATTTATTTTTAGATCCTATGGTGAGTGTCAGTGATGTTGTTTCTAAATTTTTAGTTAGAAATGAAGCCCTTCAGTTGTTAAGAATAATAAAAGAAGGCTCTGTGTAGCTCCAGATGGAGCGTTTTGTGGTAGGCAGGTTAACTGTTGCCTGCTGAACCACAGTCTCTAGAGCTGGCCTTTCCATGATGATCTATAATCGAAGGACCCCTGGGTTCTCACCCCTACCTTTATCCACAATAGAGCGATGCATAGATTATATATTGGTAAAAAAATTGCAAACAGTGTGGAAGGGGTACTAACTCATTCTGTTAAATGAACTGAGACCCCATTTTAGATAAATGATAGAAAAAGAAAGAGAATCATTATCATCCTTGGGAAAAAAAATGTAACAGTTTTCAATTTAAATGTTACTAATGCATCTGCTAAAGCCTTCACAAAAGGCCATTTATTGTGATTCCAGCATGTGAATTTAGAAAAACCAATTATACAAACAGATGAGTACTAAAAACAAGGACACAAATGTGTGCTGGAGTGATATTTTTCTCCTCTAATTCTTTTTTTATTTGAAATACAATGTTTTATTTCTATAAGTTGAACTGAGGCAAAGGTCTGGTGACACCATTACTGTGACAAGGTCAATTTTACCAAGGCCCTTTCTGCAGACTCTGGTGTTCAACTAGTCATTTGGTTGGTTGATGAGGAATTGGCAAAGCTGAGTAAGATAATAACTCCCACTTATCACACATAAGTGGTTTCTGAATTCAAACATTATTACACCAGTGACATCATTTCTCAACATAATGTTCCATTTGTCATTAAAAGTATATTATCTTTCAGCAGTGGGGCTTCACTGACAGACTAGAGAGATTAACCAATAGCCTTGGCAATAATTTGTGATGCTTTGGTGAAGGGGGAGTTATAATACCATGTTCTATTTCCTCTTCTTCAGAAGATTCCCCCTCTCCCACCCCACCCTACTCCTACCCCCTGGTTCTATTCTTGCCACCTAACCTCTGTGGTTAATCTAATTGAAACACAGCTATCTAAAGCTTGGGAAGCTAACCTAAACATACCAGATAAAACGTTCAGCATTTGTCATGTCATTTGGGGTCTGGGTTATTTCACTCAGGATGATTACTACTGGCTACATCTCCATACCTGTAAACTTCATAATATCATTTTTAACACCTAAGTTAATATTTCCTTGTGTATATGTACCACATTTCCATCATCTACCTGTCAGCTGATGGACATTTAGGCTATTTCCAGTTTCTAGCCATTATAAATAAAGCCTCGGTGGACAGGGATGTACAAAAAGGTCTGCACTAAGAGCTTTTTAGTTATGTGCTCGAGTGGTATCACTCATCTTGTGATTTTTCAGTTTCAGCTTTTGGAGAAGCCTCCATGCTGGTTTCTACAGTGGCTGTAGAAGTTTGCATTCCCACCAAGTAATGAAGCAGTGGTTCCTTTTCCTGCATCTTTGCCAGCATTTTATTGTTTTTTATTGATCTTGGCCATTCTGACTAGGAGAAGATGAAATCTTGAGTTTTAATTTGCTATATATTTGAACAACTTTTAAATGTTTCTAGGCCATTGTGTTTCCTCTTTTATGAACACTCTGTTTAGTTCTATAGCCCACTGAAATCGATGCCTTCTTGGAAAGAGAACAATCACTTTCCTCCAATAGAGTGACACTGAATCATACCAACCAGACTCCAGGGCAGGCCTCAGGCTCTGGAATAGTTGGTCAACATACAGCAGACTCACTGTTTATTATTTTTGTGTGCTTTTCTGCTTAGTTTAGTATCATTTGACTTACTGGGTTGTTGTTTGTTTGTTTGTTTTGTTTTGTGTTTTTATTCTTATAGAGAAAGAAAGAAAGTATAAAATTATTGAGGAAGGGACGAAGAGAGTATCTGTACAGTGTTGGAGGAGGGGAACATGAAAATGTATTGCATGTAAAAATGTTTTTAAGTAACATTTTTAAAAAATACTTTATTTTTCTGTCTGATTTATACAGTATTGGGGATTACCTTTTAAAAACATTGGTGATCATGTTGAAGACCTTTCAGGAAGAAGCAGTACTTTTTTGAATGCAAAAAAGTATGATATAGAAAATGCTACTATGAAGCTGGAGAAGTAGCCCAGTGCGTAAGCCACACAAGCATGAGGATGGGAGTTAGAATCTCCAGAACCCACACAAAACCCAGTGTGATTGCACCAGTCTGTAATCTTAGCCTATACACTAAAATGGAAAGCAAATTTCACAAGCTTGCAGACCAGCTAGCCTGGTATACAGAGATACAAACAGCTAGCCTTGGCTAAAAGTGGAAAGAGAGGACCAAGAGCAGAATTCATCTTCTGTTCTCCACATGTGCACTAAGGTACTCCCACCTGTACCAACATGCATATAACTTTACACATGTCATACACATGTTATACACAGAGACAGCCAGGCACAGTGGCATAGTGAGACCCTGTCTTAAGAGGAAACAATAAATGCTTGTTTCGGCAGCACATATACTAAAATTGGAATGATACAGAGAAGATTAGCATGGCCTCTGCCCAATGATGACACACAAATTCATGAAGCACTCCATAAATAAATAAATAAATAAATAAATAAATAAATAAATAAATAAATAAATGGAAACATGAGTGACAACTGAAAGATAGACCTTGTCATGACACTATGTTCAGGTGAGCCATTGCCTTTTATTGTTGCTTCAGCTCTGTGAAGTAACCTTCATGGGGCTGTCATATGCTGTGAGAAAGTTTGTGCACTGTATAAAGTTATTTGGAATAGGCAGAGAGGGATGCTGAAATCTGAGTTGAAACTCTAGAAGTCTGGGAATTTAGAATGTTCCTTATACACAGACAAAAGGCCTTTATTTTGACATCAGTGACACTCCCCACAGATAATGTTGTCCTGGGCATGATGAGGACGCAAGAATTAGTGATAGTCAAAACTAAGTTATCCCTGACAAAATGTATATAGCAGACATAAAAGTAGCTCTCAATCTCATGTCAAGATGGCTCATGAGCCACCACTGCTTCTTTCTACTGAAATGCATTGTTTCATTTCCTAGTACAAGGTTTGCTGTGACATTTGAAATGTTGTAGGAATCTAGTTGCTTTAGACCCTGTGGTGTGGTGTGTGTATGTGTGTCCTCCATGCATATGGTGGACAGAGGTCAATGTTAGATGTTTTCAAAAACCACTCTATCCAATTTCTTAAGATGGGTCTCTCACTGAACCCAGCACTCACAATTGGCTAGAGTGACTTGCTGGTGAAGTCTAGGGATCTGCATTGTTGGTTTTACAAATGAGATCAAACACACGCACGCACGCGCGCACACACACACACACACACACACACACACACATACACACACACACACTACTAGGGCCACACGAGAGTTTATTCAGGAGAGCTGCCAGGTGAGTACAGGAGGAGAGCAGCAGATGAGAGACGAGACAGACTGCCACATGGTGTCTCCTTCTAAGAGAGTGGGTGGGCATGAATTTATGTAGCCGCACCTAGGGGTGTGCCCTCTGTACATGTCGAGTTCTGCTGGCACCTTGTTGGATTTACCATGTGGCCACCAGGGGTCCTTACATCCATGTCCCTTCTGTCACTTTTCTAATGCCATGCATGCACTAAGATTACAGAAACATACATGTATACTCATGTCTGACACTTTTATCAGGTACTGGATTTGAATTTGAGTCCTTATGCTTGTTGAGCAAGTATTTTTCTTACCGAACAATCTCCCTGCTCTGTAGACTTTTTATTTTTTCTCTTGACATTTTTTTTAATTTAATTTTTTTTTAATACCAAGCACAGTTCCCCTTTTCTTCCTTCCTCCCACTCACCTCTCAGCATCCCCACATCACTCTCCCATCCACTCCTCAAGGAGAATAAAGCTTCTCATGGGGAGGCAATAAGTCTGGGGTATCAAATAGAGGTAGGATTAAGCCCCTCCCTATGTATCAAGGCTAAGCAAGGTATTTATCTCTCTATAGGGAATGGGTTTCAAAAAGCCAGCTCATGTATTAGGAATAAATTCTGGTCCCACTGCCAGAAACTCTTTCTTAAAGGCATAATGAAGCCATCAATAACTGTGAGATAAGAGGTCATAGGTGATAAAAGACATTCAGCTCAAAGAAACCAAGAACACAGATTTCACCTTTATAGTGTTTTAGAAGAGACCCTACTACCCTACTGTGAAGCTTTTGGCTGAAATTGCAAAGGGCCCTATTTACCTGCTCGACTATTCATTGACTGTAAGTAATTAGTGACTATTAAGCTATGGGAATGTATTTACAGTCCATAAAAGAATTTGATTTTCACAAGCTTTACTAGGGAACAATACCCCGTCAACATTTTCTCTACCTGAAGAAGTGTCATCAATGAGCATGAAGCATGACAAATAAATATTTAGCCTTTGAATTTTCCATTTACAGAGGATAAACATTCACAGGTTGTGCATTCATCTCCTGCACTACTCTATACAGCCTCTGAATTCTACTCACAGCCTTGCATGATCAGATGTCACATTAAGACATAATGTTTCCTCTTTGAATGATTCCCCTGTGCAATTATCTCATTCTTAATCTCTCACAAATGTGGCATTCTGGCACAGGTCATATAATCACTTTATATATGGAAAAGGGTCAGATGTAGTGGCATCTAGGCATTTAATCTCAAGAGTATAGAGGCTGAAGTAGGAGGATTATAAATCCAAAACCAGCCTAGGCCATGCAACTAGTTTCCATCCAGTCTGCAAAACAAAGAGAGATTGTAAAAACAAAACAAAACAAAACACTTCACCCTCTGCAACCAGTCACATCAGCTCACAGTGGAGAACAAAACATGCTCCCTTCCCACAGTGCCTCATACTTGTGAGAGCAAAAAATGGAAAGCAGGAGAGGCCAAAAAGTACATCCACAGCAAGGAAATTGCACAGGTACTTGAAGAAGTCACCAGGCTTTGAGGTTTTGAGTGAGGTTTTGTTGTGCTCTTCATTCCTTTTGCATTGGGATTTTTTTTCTCTAAAGAAAATGAGCAGAGGGTGATGGCATCTGTATTTGCAACATTGTGTTATGAGCCTGGAATTTCAAAGAAAGTCACCAGATAATTTTGATGCAGGACTTGGTCATGAAAAAGGACTGATTTTTTTCCCCCAGTTATATACATTAACTGATTTGTCAGCTTGGAAATGACAATGTTATTTTGGACATGTTCTCTTAGACTCTGATGCTTGTCTCTGTTCAATGACATTGCTGACTTTACTGCATCAGCTGATACATATAAGAGCAAAGCCAGCTTGTCTCTACTTGTCATAAGCTGCAGGGAACAGCTGTGTATGTACGGCTGGTCCTCATGGATTCTGAAATGCCTTTAAAGGACTTCTCCATATGACTAAAAATGACCTCATCCTTCATACCTGTCCAGTAACATCTCACACTTTATGCATCATCTACCACCGTTAGTATCAACTTGGCTGTGCAGTGTGGAGTGCAATCTTGCCAGCAAGAAAGACGCAACACCAGATCCTTCTCTCTGCAGTTTATTCTAGCCTTTCAGATATCTTCTTGTCGTTCACTCACTCACTCTCACTCTCAGAGGATGACGAACGACCCCGGGGGGAAGCTCGCTTGTGGCTAAATACCCTCTGGGCCTCCAATCCCAGTAAGCCACGTGGACGTTGCCCATAGGTCCTGAGGCGCGGAAGCAAGCCACCATCCTCGCCTACAGCCAATAAGGAGTTGTTTACTCCCGAGAGCACTCACCTTCCCATCAGGAAGGTGGAAGGTGGAAACCAGCACAGCCTTTAGGGTGTGGTACAGCGCAGCTCTCCACAGTGCAGGATAGTCCTTGAACAAATAGCTGAGAACCAAGCATTGATCTCAAACTCATTGGAGCTGCCCATTGCCTAGAGCATATTGCTGCTGCCCATAGGATAACTGCACCAAAATCAGTCACCTTGTCTCAGTGTCCTCAAGGGCTTCTTGAAGTTCTCTGTGAACATCCTTGTTTAAAATTTGAAACTCACCTGCAATTTGACCTACTCTGCATCACCCACCATTCTGCTCTAGATATTCCTGTGTTCTCCACTTACTGAGTTCAAATTTTACTCACCTCAAGGTTAGAAAACTTGAGAAGCAATTGACTTTGTCTTCTACTTTTATCTCTTGAATTATAATTTGCTTCTCCTCTATGGGAGCAGAATCTAAGTTGAGTACCTAGCTCATGTTTTCATTCTAGAAAATTCCTTACTTAATTATTTCATATTTTCCAACTTAATTCATCTCACTGGTAAACCCATTGATCACTGGTGCCCAGGCTACCTAAGCTGTTCAAATGAAGAGTCAGTCATCTTTGACATACCAGTGCCATACAGCTCAGCCTATCATACGGTTATACAAAAATCACTTTGTTTTCAAAACCCTAATTCAGACATCCTACTCTCTAGTCACCCTTTTGTTTCCCAGTTCAGTTCTTCTGACACTTTTCTGTTTGTCCAGACATTAATTGACATCTCCCTAATCCATCTATGCCATCTTACATCCTTCAGGCTTTGAGATCTGCATCAATTAAGTTCATTTTTCATATTGTGATTCTGGCCAAATTTTCTAAGAATTAATGGTTCCTTGTATAAAAATGGTCTAACTTTCATTTTAGAAATGAAGAACATTGGCACTGAGAGTGTGGCAGGAGATCTTTGGTAGTCAGTGTGCACTCTTTTCACAACAACACTATATACCAAAGTTTAAAAAAGAAGAAAGACGTTACCTTGACAAACACACAAAAGCACTGATAATTCAAGCCTGTTTTCATAGCAATAGAAATTAGGAATTTCTCTTAAACATCGTTAATGATTCATGAGTAGCCTACATATATCATCTGTAAGTATTCTATGGATGCAATCAAAATTCATAATTATAAACAAGAATGACATCATTTTATAATTATGAAAGAGAATCAATCTCCATTGGTTTAGGAAGAATGTAAACCTAGAGGCTGGGTACTGGGGATGCTAACATTCTCATATGACTTTGATTCTAGTATCAAGTATCAAAGAGAATTTTAATCATGTCTTATTTTCTAGTTTCTCTATTCTTTGATGCCAGTGTCTTTCTGCTTAAGGAATCCACACTGGTGTGAAACCCAGGATGGTAGGAGTAAGCTATAGATTTGCCAGAAGCTAGCAAAAGGTATTTTTGCAAAGGTGATGAGCACATACCTACAGATCTATTCAAGCTCAGAAGCTTCAGTTTGAGCAATGGTCATGAATATTATGAGCTGACCTCAGTCTTTATCCATGCCATCTAATTGTCAGATTCATAGTTTTCCCTGGTATACCAATGTTCTTTTCTGGCAGTGAAATTCACAGAGTAAGGAGGCTTCTGTCTGTCTTTGGGCATCCACATTGTTTTCTGATGTTAAAATTTAGGAACACAAGTCTTTCTGTATGAATTATTCAGGTTGGCACCATTCATGTTGACCAATTATTTTTAAATTTACACAGTGGTCAACTCTATCTATTAGAAGCTCACTTTGCACTTGAGAATGACTAGCAGGAAATCTGTGACTTCTTCTTATACTGCATTTGGGAAATGTACCTCCAGATCTCACGGTTGTCTTAAGCCATGGCACATCTCTGAAAATGTAGAATATGTGCTACCGAGAATTTTAGAATCCAAGGAAAGTTCAAATTCTGTCTCTGGCACTTAAGATGTGATCAAGGTTAAGTTATATAACCTCACAAAGGCTTGATTTTCCTGTATGTAAAAGATTGTGATATTTGCAATTCTACTACATCAGGCTGATACAGTGGAGACATGAGACAATGCTCATAAAACCTTTGACACTGAGCATGGTGCCTATGAAACATTTAGTATAAGTTGTTGTTATTATTAAAAACAAGCCATTTCATCAAGGAATATTGCCTTAGGCCATCATACCTGGAAGTCAAGTGATGCTATTTGTCTCATTTGCCTAGTTTTATGACTAGCATGGCAAACTCTCTGGCCTCATCTTGACCATTCTATCTGCCCACTTAAGTTTTATTGATTGTGTGAGTTTTCTTTCCAGTAAGCCCAGAAGTGCTATTTTTCTAGTCTAGTGTTTTGTTGGCAGGAAACAATAATTTTTATAAGATACTTCTTCTAAACTAAACTCTTAAGAAGGAATTATTCTTGTTTCTGATATGTTCTCATCCTTCTTCAGAAACTAGTCCTTTTTCCCTTTGGAGGTGATGGGATTAGAGACAGCATCTCATTATGTCACTTGAGTTAACTGGCCACTCACTGTACAGTTCAAGCAAGTCCCATTCCTTTAAAAGTGCTGGGGTTCCAGGAATGCACCACCAGGCATGCACCTCAGCCCTTTTCTCTGTATCAAGTTATGAAAAATATCATGTTTTTAGTATATTGGACTTTCTTAGTCATTGCCATTGCAGAAGCAAATTACTTTTAGCACAATCCTTTCAACATCTTGCCATGTGCGCCCTATTGGATTGTTTCACAGGAAGTGTTTATTAACTATTGAAAGGATGAAAAACAAAATTGATTTTAAAGAATTTTTGAAAAGGTTAGTTTTATTTCTATAGCTAGAAAATAAAAGTGTTTAATTCCACCTGTCCTCAGTGAAATCAGCAGTTCTCATGTCCCCCAACCCAATCTGTGATACTTTCTTATCTATACATAAGACAAAGTTCTTGACTTGGGCTTGTATTTTTCTTTATTTCTCCCCAACTTCTTTGTTTCTTAACCAGTACATAATATTCTCAATATTGCCTGAAGGACAACAGCTATTCTTAACGCAGTGTGTAGGGAGGTGTTTGGTAACTGTGGCATGAAGGTGACTAAGAAATAGGGACAAAGTTAGGTGTCTGATTTAAGACAAGCTTTGCCCCTGAACCTCTCAAGTATCTTCTACTAGATGCTTCAATTTTTTAAAAGTCAAAGCTGTGACCCTTGCTTTAATAAAGATGCTCATTAAAAGATAAGTTTGGAATAAGAGGGTTTCATTTTCCATGGTTGTTTTACTGCTTTAGAAATCCTTAATTTTGAAACCCCCAAAGCTTGTATTTTTTTTCCAGAATTTCATTTTGAGGTGAGTATTTCTTTATTTGAGGTGCAAAGAAGTTACAGAATGCTCCAAAGGTATTAATCCAATCAGATCCATGGTGGTCAGGAGTGAAGTGGCTAACAAATGTTGTGGAACACCAGCTGGGAAGCCTCCCTCTCTGTTGGTTCTTTTTCAGTCCAATTACAGGTGAAAAGATGCCATCTTTCAGCTTGTCATTTAAATTCAAATATAGAAAAGGTCTGTCGGTTCTCTTTCATGTACTTCTTGCCAAGATGAGAGAGTTCCCCACTGAGACATATATTGATATTTCCACAGAAGCTCACAGTACCATAGACAGTGAACTTGTCAGCAAGCTGAATAACACCACCGTCCAGTAATGTGACACTGAACAGTTCATATATATGTTCTCTTACCCTCAGGACTTCAAGACAAACCACACACACACCAAAGCAGAATTCTAAAATTAACAGCGACCACTCTCTTCCCAGAGTTTAGAAGATTTGTTCCAGTTTTACATGTTCCCATGAAGTATGGTAGACAGCGGGCTATGTCCTCAGACTTTTTGATCAATAAAAGAAACACAAGTGCATGTTAAAGCTCCCGAAGTAGACTATTCAAAACTTGAGCTACAAAAAGGATACTTCTGTTATTAGAGTAAGATATCTTAATGTAGGCACTGGCAAATGCTTGTAAATATAACTGGTGGTTTTGGATTCTTTTTGGTGACGTGTGCCTCAAAATAGAACATTCATTTCTGTGGTTAACCAGGACCTCAAGATTTCTTACAGAGAGACTTCCTTGTCTTTCTTTGTGGGGTGCTTGGCAAGCTGGAGGCTGGAGCCACTGGAATTTGGGGAAACAGCTGTGGTTGAACAAGGACTGCCAAACCTTCACAGCTGGCTGCAGAGATATTAATTATGAAGATAGTGAGCAAGTAATTCACATAATTATATAAATGTTAAGTAATTTACATAATTGGGAATAAATACAAATGGATTTCTTCACTGAGTTATTATTTGAACAGGAAAAAAATCTAATCTATTAGTGGTGGACTGTTGAATCAAATGTCTAAGTGAAAATAAACCAAAAATGTATATATTCTTGAACTAGAGATATAATTTGATGATGGTTACCTAACATACACAAAGCCTTGAGTTTGTACACACACACACACACACACACACACACACACACACACACACACACACAGTCAGAATGAGTACTTTAACTTTTTTCTATAAATAAACCCTCTATCTCTAGTTATAATTCTTCTCTCTCCCTCTCCCCCACCTCTGTGTGTGTGTGTGTATGTGTGTGTGTGTGTGTGTGTTCTCATACTATATGCTCAGCTTAATTATTGGCTGCACTCTCTTTAGGGTCACTCTATGAACAACAGCACAAGAAGATCTGTCTAGATAAATATTCAATGTGAAGGGTGACAAATAGAGGCTAAGTATGACCTCTCTTAGCACCACATTTATTTATTTGGCACAGCTTGCCTCTCCTCCAAGACTTAGCCCAGGAATCTTTCTCAGAGAAGTCCTCTACTTTGACAGCAACCTGGATGAATCATAGAAAGCACTTGAAAATCAGCCTGTTGGCCAACTCTTTTTTGAACATAACTTACATTTTAGTTCACATGTATCAGTGAACAGAAATGTAACCTTGTCTTCTGTTTCATTCCCTAGAATCTGTATTAGGGTCTTACTCTCCATGTTATACATGATAGATGTGGGACAGACTTAGACCAGAACCTATCGCTCTTTAAAAGATTCTTGGCCAGGTCTTTCCACCCACACATGCCAGCTAGTGAAGGCAACATTGAACAACCACAAATTAAAGTGATGTAGAGGAGACACTGAAGGGGAATCTCTGATGTGACCCCCAAACTCTTCTGACGTATAAAGACATTATTAAAATGAAGGTTTATTTTTTCTAGGCCTTTCCTGTGAAAACTTTTTAAATGTATTGCTAAAACCACCTTCTTATATTCTCCCGTTCTTCTTCAGTTATTTTGTCCCTGTTTATTTAGACACCACCCCTAACATTGTGAGTCCTTGCCTCTATAAAGAAGAGACACGGTTGGCCTCGGATTGAAGGTTTTCCTTTGATAGTTTCACATTTTCTAGTCAGTGTCTTTATAGCTGCTCTAGTTCTGAAGTCTTTCATCCCGCCCCTTTTCTGTCACATTCTAAAATTGTTCTAGATCTAAAAAAAATATAGTAAAGCACAACAAAACAAAAAAAGTCACCATATTTTCCTTCGATTTAAATCATTTTTAAATGATTTTTGAAATATTTGTCCACTTTTATTTCCTTTTCTCAACTCTCTTCTGTCAAGAAACACATTTTTTTTATTAACCACATCATTTCCTCTAATCTATATACGCATTTTGTGAAAATAAATAAGCTAACAAATGCAACAAAATCTCAATTTACTGTGCTAATACAAGTAGAAATGACCTGACATAATTTGAAGAGCATGATATTTATTTTAATTTTTTTCATATGACCATTTCAATAGGGTCTTTTACAGTATTATTTTCCTGGCTACACTATTTCACACAGGAAATTGGGTGCTTTGCATGAAGGTGAAGTTCAGACTGAGGCACTTAAATGCCCAGCTGCCATGGCCTTTCCTCCAGTGTTTCTCATGAGCATCTGCAGCTCTCTCCTAATGAGATCTCCACTGGACCTCGTGCGGCTTTCCTCCCTGTCTCAGACTTCTCTTCCTAAGTCCTGTTACCTAATGAGCATTCTCTGTCTTTCAATTAGCGTGTTTATGCTGAGCGGTAAAATTGAGTGAGAATCAGACAAAATGTGAAATGTGTGAATAGACACTGGAGGGTTTAATTGATCAGCAAGGTGCTCTCTATGTGTGAACTTGGAAGTCAAATGTATGCATGATAATCCAGAAGATTAATTTGGGAATGTTGTGAACAGGTAGACATGCTTCTGAGATGCAGCAATATTTAACACTTCTAAGTTTATATAGTGGAATACTTCTTTGGATTACAAAAATCATTCTATTTGCCAAAACCAGGATAGTTGAGTGGAATGGGGACTTCCAGCTGAATTTAGTCTGGGCCCCATTAATTATGCAGAATTGACATCTGACTTTAATTAAACAGGCTACTGTTCATTAGTTTTAATTGCTATGCTTCATCTTGCTTTCTTTACACTTTTATTCTCTCTCTCTCTCTCCTCTCTCTCTCTCTCTCTCTCTCTCTCTCTCTCTCTCTCTCTCTCTCTCTCTCTCTCTCTCTCTCTCTCTGTGTGTGTGTGTGTGTGTGTGTGTGTGTGTGTGTTGTCTGACAGAAACTAACCCTTAACACCAAAAACAAAAACAGGGAGAGACGTTAAGAAACAAGCTACTATCAAAACCTTTTATCTAACCTTAACCTCAAATCAAGAAATGTACCTTAAGTCTACACTGAGAATTAATCATGCCCAAAGCTTACTTTTACATGTGTGCATGTGTGTGCGCTTTGGCTCAAGTGTGTTAATCATCATTTTTGCTGTCTATGACATTCCTGTAGACTGGTCCTATTTGGTAGAGGATGTTGGAAAGTATCTTGTGACACTCTTGGAGACTTTCAAATAGTCAGACAACTGCCTCATTGTCTGTTCCTGCATGGCACTAATCTGGTAATAGCCTTTCATGATATGTGTCTTTTTAAGTGTCATTTAAAATGATAGGTTTATTAAAAATAAAAAACCTGTTGTTTCCATTTTCTAGCTCCTGCTCCTAGGCTTGCAATTGACTTCTTTGGCACGAACTGTACAAAGAAATTGATCTGTATGAATCTGCCAGCATGAGGCTTCTGTGTAATATGGTAGAAATGATGCTAGGCTCATTGATATTTGATAATTTTACAAAGTGGTCTCAGTTGCTAACACTGACTATATTTCTGGCTTCAAAGATCAGTATGTGCATGAGTGAGATTAATCTTGCATAAATGTTTCTTGTATATTAAAGTTGGAAGTCTTCAAAAAAAGCAATATAAATATCATATTATATACATACTATTTGTACGACATTATCCAGTAAACTTTAAGGATGCCTACAACAACTTTTTATCAAGATCTGCATAGTGAAACTGAGAACAGATAATAAACTAATTATTCATTCTAAATGTTTATTTGTTGAGATTATTTCTTGAATTCTTGGTACTACACCAATATCTGAGGATACAGAAGTGTGTGTGTGTGTGTGTGTGTGTGTGTGTGTGTGTGTGTGTGTATTTGTGAGAGAGACATGCTTATAAAATATTAGTTCATTTATTTTATATTTAATATCAGATAAACAGAAATCCTCCCTACCCTTGAGACACAGAAAGAACTCACTTAATTAACTAGTAAGAGTGTAAGAATTTCACATCCATAGGCTTAAGCCCTCTAGATGGGTAAAGTTGTACCAGAGATGATGAACCCAATGGGCCACAGTTTGATTGTCATGACATTTTTGTGTGTAGTATTTAATTTGGTTAGATACTGTAAGAGATTGGTCTATAGTTTCTTTCTTTCATGTCTTTACCTGATTTTGATATTGGTATAATGATTGCCTTGTAATAAGGGTTTAGAAGTGTTCCTTCTTTTTTGTTTTTATTGGATGATTAGAGACATATTGGTCTGGTAGAGTTCTTCAGGGAATCCATCTGGACCCTAGCTGGGGTTTTTTGGGGGGTATTTATATTTTTAGTGTTTTAATTGTTTTTGTAAGCCTGGTAAAATAAATTTTAACCATCTAGGTTTGATTTGATAACTGATTACATCTGGAAATTTATTTATTTATTTATTTATTTATTTATTTATGCATCTTTTTTATTATTATGAATAAAGTCACATTTTCTATCCGTGTATATTCTTGTTCAAGGTCCCTTCTTCCTCCCACCCCCTCCAGTCACACTCTCTTCTTCACATTTCCCCATCTCCTCCCCAGCAAGGGCAGGAGGTCCCAAGGTCCCAGTGTCCCAATATGGCTTAGTTCAGCATCCACTCCTGGCAGATCCAGTTTCCTCTCCCCAACATCAAGACTGAGTCAGGTATTCTTCTAGAGGGAGTGGGATCCAAGGTGCCAGTCCAAGGTGTATCAGATCCCAAGCTGTTCACTGGTTGTGTGCAGCTTGGACATTGTTTGCTTTTTGCTTTTTTGTTTAGAGTCCACTAATGAGTGAGTATATCTCCTGCTTATCTTTCTGGGTTTGTGAGACCTTGCTCAGGAGGATATCCTCCAATTCTATTTGCCTGCAAATTTTAGGATATCCTTTTTCTTGCCGCTGAGTAGTACTCCATTGTGTAGATGTACCACAGTTTGTTAATCCATTCTTCAGTTGAGGAGCATCTAGATTGCTTCCAGGTTCTTGCTATTATGAATATTGCTGCTATGAACATAGTTGAGCTAATAATGCCTTTGGAGTGTGAATGTGCATCTTTAGGGTATATGCCCAGTAGTGGTATTGCTGGATCCTTGGGGAAATTGATTCCCAGTTTTCTAAGAAACCGCCATAGTGCATTCCAGAGTGGTTGAACAAGCATACACTCCTACCTAACCTTGCTCCACAACCTCTCCAGCATAGGCTGTCATCTATGTCTTTTCTTTTATATTTTCTAGTTAAAGTACTACAGGTTTATTTTTAAGGCATAGCATTCTGCTTTTATAACTTTCATTAGTATCTTTTTCTAGCTCTAGCTTTATTAACTTGGGGTTTCTCTCACTTCATTTTGGTTACTTTGACTAGGGTTTGTCTATTTTTTCCTTTCAAAAATCTTTTTAAATTTTTTTATTATTGTTTGTATTGTTTTGTAGTTGATTGTTTCTATTGAACATTTCTGATTTTTTTCTTAATTATTCCTTTCTGTCTACTACTTTTAGTTTTATTCTTTTCTATCCAATGCTTAGAGGTGCATCATTAACTTATTTGAGTTTTCTCTGATTTTCCCTCTTTAATGGAGGCCTTTACAATTCTAAACTTTATTTGTATCCTGGCTTTCATTGTATCCACATTTTTGGTATATTATATCTTTATTTTTATTCAGTTCCATGAATCGCTTGACTTCCTCTTCTTATCCCTTTAGTGAAAAGTTTGTCATTTCATCTCCATGATTCTCTATAGTTTTATTTCTATTTTTTTGTAGCTTTATTCTATTGTGGTCAAATAGAATCCAAGAGGTTATTTAATTTATTCTATACTCATTGAGACTTGCTTTATGTCCTAATATGTGACTTATTTAGAGAAAATTTTCTGGTTTACTGAGGAAAACATCTATGTAGTATTTGGTGGAATATAATGTCTGTTAGGTTCAGTTGACTTGTGATGTCATTGAACTCCATTGTTTTTCTGATTATTTTTGTCTGGATATCCATCTGTTGGTTTAGAGTACTGAAGTCACCACTACTATTGTACCACACTGACCATATCAACTGGTATTGGTTTCATGAATTTGGGTGCACCTGTGTTTGCTCTATATCAGCTTAGGATTGCAAGACTATTTGGAAGACTGATCCTTTTAGTGATAGAGGATCTTTATTCTCTCTTCTGACTACTTTGGGTTTGATTCTATATTTTTAGGTATTAAAATAGTTGTCTTAGATAGAGTTTCTATTGCTGAGATAAAACACCATGACCAAAAGTTGGGGAGGAAAGGCTTAATTAGCCTTATACTTTAGCATTGCTGTTCATCACTGAAGAAAATCATGACAGGCACTCAAATAGAGCAGGATCCTGGAGACAGGAACTGATGCAGCCTATTCTATAGACTTTTATTGATTTATTAACATTTTTACTTCCACCATCATTTGGGTTAGGCTTTTCTTTTGTATTTGTTTCTTTATTAAATTCCTTTTATCATATGTTTAACTGACTTCCTCATTTCCTTCAGCTAATTGTGTGTTTTCTCTTGGAAACTAGACATTACATCTTTGAATTCTTTGAACATATTTATAATCATTATTGCAAATTATCTGTCTGTAATTTTGTCTAAAGTATACACACTGAAATCTATTTCTGTGAGTTTGGTAGTTTCAGGGGAAAACATGTTGTCTTAGTTGTTCACATTACTTTTGTTTTTGTTAGAATTTGCACATATGGAATGAGTTTGTGTGTGTGTGTGTGTGTGTGTGTGTGTGTGTGTGTGTGTGATTTTTCTTCTTACAGTGAAAGTTGATCCAAATTATTTCCTTCAGTGATAGGCAGTGATTGATCTGACTTCCAGAGTTGTCTTTTTGTGGCATTTGCTCAGACAGGGGCAAAAAAAATTTACTCAGTGGTCCAATTATCTCTGACCTGTGTGCTCTTTGATGATGGAATCCTGAGCTACCTGCCAGTGTTTGTAATTTGACCTTACTTCTGTTCATACTTTGTTTCACTCCACCTTTGGGTGGCTCTCCACCTCTGATACTGTTCCCACAGTTATGTGTCCTAACCTGGTTCACCTTTGGGCTGGGCTCCACCTCCTCCACTGCCTGGTATGAGTCTCCATTTCTGTTCATCATAGCCTAGGTCACCTCTGAGCCAATCTCTGACTTTATTGCTTTCAAATATCACTAATAACATTTAAAATTACATGTATTAATTAATTGTGTAAGCATGTATATGTCTATCTATATGTGGAGGGGGGCATGCATGTGCCACACAGCATGTGTGTGTGGAGATAAACAGCAGGACTTCGGAAGTCAGTTCTCCCTTTCCATCATATGGGATTAGGAATTGAACTCCGGTCATCTGGCTTGGCAACTATGTCTTTAACTACAAAGGTATATTGCTGGCCCCAGTAAAAATTGTAAGACTTATTATATGCTAAAATGCTTTGATTTTATTGAGTTCAATAAAACAAACCAGAAATAAGTAAATATCTTACACACTTAGACTTTGGGTCCTAGAAGATGTTTCATCTCACTCTTGACTCCTATTACTATTAGACAGCCTGTATCTTAAGTAAAGAGTGAGCAAAATGTTTAGTTCACCATCAATGGTTTCTTAGAGGAAGAGAGTCATCACATTCTGTTGTATGCCCATTTGGAGATTTCAAACTCACAGTCACATAGATCTAATTATCTTACTGAGTCATAAAACCAAACAAAGGGAACAAGAGGAGGAGGAGGAGAAGAAGAAGAAGAAGAAGAAAAGCCCTGTTGATTGATGTGGATCTTGTATCTGTTACTATCAGTTTCTGGATGAAGTTTCTCTGATGAAAGTTGGACTAAGCATTAATCTTGAGTATGGCAGAATATCCTTAGGCTTCATTACACTGCCTTTTTTTCTGTTGTATTTGATTCAATTTTAGGTCTCAAGGCCATCCAGCTCTGGGTGCTGGTGCTCCAGGCAGTGTCAGGGGTGGTTCACTCTTGAGGCATGGGTCTCAGGCTGGACCAGTCATAGGTTGGCTAGTCCTTCAATTTCTGTGCCAGATAAATATCAAGCTCAGAGAATCCTGCAGAAGAGGGAGATGGAGGATGGTAGGAGCCAGAGAGGTCAAGGCCACCACAAGATAACCCACAGGATCAACCTATCTCTATCTATCTATCTACTATCTATCTATCTATCTATCTATCTATCTATCTATCTATCTATATTTATATATTATCAAAAAGTGAGCAGTGCCAATACTTGGGAGGCAGAAGCAGGCAGATCTCTGTGAGTTTGAGGGTTTGAGGTTTGAGGCCAGCCTGGTCTACAGAGCAAGTGGTGCCACGACAGCCAGAGCTGTTATACCGAGAATCCCTGTCTGGAAAACCTAATCAATCAATCAATAAATAAATAAAATAAAGAACAAGTGTAATTATTTAGAAATTAAGTTTACAAACAAATAAACCAGCTATTTCTTCAAACTGAGAATTTGCTGAAAGGAAAATAAAAGTTGATGACATACTGCACATGCCTGAAATAACAGTAGATGAATAACCCAAGAGTGACTTCCCCAAATCAGCTTTGCTACAAAAAGATCAGATGCAGGCACCAGCCCTGTGGATCTTTGTGGGAAGAAAGCAATGCTAGGTGAGAAACCTCAGAGGTTCCAAAGAATGATCACAAAAAAAGCACTTGTCAATAACAATGACACACTGAGTCTGAGAAGGTATGACATGAGGTGAGATCACACAGGCAGGCCAGCTTGACCTCTTCCTGAGACCTGGAAACAAGGCAGGTTGTGTTTGAAGTGTGTGGAAAGCCACAGGAAGTTCCCAGGACAATGAAATGGACTGATTTGCACTTGTAGAAAGACCTCTTTGTCTGTCTCCAGGAGGATTGCATATAAATGGGCCAGATGAGAAGGAGGTAGGCCAGCAGAGATTTTAGTAGCCCTGGCAAGAGCTTGGATTAAAAGTAGAGTTGACATTGAAGTATGCTATAAACTCTCACAGTCCTGTAAATGTTTGGCATATGAGAGAGAAACGGAGAGGGTGGCTGTGTTCTGTTCCTTCCTAATTTTTTCATGATGGGTTGGACTTGGGGGACATTTATCATTTTGGTGACAGAAGAAGTAATGTCAAGATAAAACATACTATTAAAAATTTCCATAGGTGTTTTAAGTCTATGATTTGATAGCGAAACTGGGGAAGTAAATATAAATTTGCGAGGCAGCTTATGTGACTGCCGAGAAAGTAAAGGCCACCTTGTGAAATAAGGCCAGGAAGGTACAGAGAGTTCTTGTGTGCAGTGACAGATAGGCTGGGAGCCTGCTCATCTTACAGGGAGGAGACATTACCCAATGCAGAGATACTTCTAGCTGAAAGTTTTCTAGAAGCTTCTGTCCCTCCCTCCATTCTTGCTTTCTGCAGGCAGTTGGAGAAAAATAAAAATAAAAGCATCATTGTTAGTGTTGTTTTTCAAAAAATAAAATCATTATAAGCAGGAAATCGTAAAATCCAGGGGAAATTGCTTCATCAGCCCTTGGCTGGAGTCTACAAATTAGAGAATTACACAGGAAGGCATTAAATGGGGGTGTGAGAGATCCGAGTTTGATTTTATTAGTCTTAGATGGGAGATGAACTTTGTTTAGAAAGCTCCAAGAACCTCTGAGGCACAAGTTGAAGTGAAATGCAGTATGATGTAACTTAGACCAGAAGGTCCAGTCAGTCCTGAAAAGAGAGAGAGAGAGAGAGAAAGACAGAGAGAGAGAGGGAGTATATTGTGTGAAGGAGTACTGTAGCTTTACATCCAGTAAAGTTAACACACAATGGATATGTGATACATTCTAATGATGGTAGTCTATGCTTAATTTAAACCATATAATTGATTATATATTTTACAATATATAATATATTCATATATACTATATAATCTGATTAGCATATTTTAATTTTTTTCTTTATTCATTCATTTCTTCCTTTTATACTTCAGATTTATTTAGACCTAAAAATATTCAGTAATAATAGGAGGGAATAAAATAGTAAAATGGCATAATCAATAAATTTGGTTAATAAAATGTTATATTTTATATATACTATTTTGGTATGTATGTTTTAAATATATTATTAAATTATTTTTATTTATTTTATATATACAAATATTTTGCCTGCATGTATGTCTGTGCATCAAGTGTATGTATGGTGGCTGTAAAGACCTTAAGAGTATTGGTGCCCCTGGAACTTGAGTTATAGATGGTTGTGATCTGCCAGGTGGGTGCTGGGAATTGAACCCAGGTCTTCTGGAAGAATAGTCAGTAATAGTCAGTGCTTTTAACTGCTCAGACATCATACCAGCACCAGGTGTCTAAGTTTTTAAGTGAGAAATTTGAAATAAACAAGTAATGATTGATCAAAAATAGACTTATAATTTTATAGCATCACTGACTGACTTGGATAATGTGAGGGTAAACACCCAGCTTCTTATCACTGACTGACTTGGTACCAACTGACTTGGTATAATGTGAGTTCAAACACACAGCTTCTCAAATTAAATGTTTTAAGTTAAATGCCAAATTTCCTTTACCAAAAATTGGATTCTATGTGAAAGAATAAAATTTAGAGATTCTTGGTGTACTTATAAATTACTACAGGCTTATTGTGTTATGAGGTTAGCTATTCCTCACTACAGTCCTATATAAATACTTGAACTTAATATTCAACAGTAATTTATACTCTGAATGTGGTAGACTTTGAGAGTTAGATACTGTCATAAGCCTATAAGAGTTTTTTTTTTTTTTTAGCAAAATAAATAGAATGTTCTATTAGATCATTTTCTGGGAATTTGTATCAAAGGAGGAAAAAATATCAACTGACACACTTGACTGCCAGCTGGCCCCATAATGACTTTTTAGTAAACACAAGAGACCCATCCAGAAGTGGGTGAGAGGAGTCTGGTGGTTTACTACTCCAAATCTGAAACTGCTTCTAACAAGCTACATCCAATTTTTTTTTTTTAACATTTAGTATTGAGGAGGTTCTTTTTCTAGACTTCAAAAATAAGTTAGGAATGAAAGAAGACTGTAAGAAAACAGGTTGAAGGTTAGGAGAGTACCCTCTTGTCTGTATTGACCTCTCCTCTTGTCTACATGCTCTGAGATGAGCATCTATACACCTAACACAGGGGCCTTTTTGAACTATGAATAGTCACAACAATAAATGATGAACAGGAGCAGGAAGAGGGTTAAACTGATGCCCATATGAAAGGACACAAATTCATCTAAATAATTTTAATCATCAGGAAGGGCAAAAAAGGAAAGAAAGATATAATACCAGAAAAAAAGAAGTTAAGTGATAATTGATTCCTCAGTCTTATTAGCATCCTTACCATATCCTGGAGGAGGCTGTGTATGTGTGTGTGTGTGTGTGTGTATGTGTGTGTGTGATTTGTGACAGGCAAAGGGACTGTTCAAGGTCAAATGACTAGCAGAGGCACAATCCCTTGTATGTAGCACTTATAGAAAAGAACGCAGAGATGCTGAAGATAATTCCATGGTCTTTTCAGATTCCTCTGTAATCTTCAGGAATAATGTCTAATATAGAAATGAACACAGTCTACTGCAGCTCTAATTTAATACAATTGCCTTGGAACTTTCTCATTCCTGGCCTTAGTACTGTCTGTACTCACAACCTCAATCTCATTGAATTCCTTTGAAAGGAGCACTAACCATTACATAGAAATTAACTTTTTAAGACTTATTTTTCATTATTTTAAGTTATAAATGAAATGTGTGTACCTTAAGAGGCCAAAGGCATCAGTTCTCTGGAATCCAACCCTAACCCTAACCCTAACCCTAACCCTAACCCTAACCCTAACCCTAACCTGACATGGGTGTTGGAAACTGAACTCTTCTCATTGGCAAGAGTGGAGTGGTCCATGTTCTTAACCACTGAGCTTTTCTGTAAACCTGTTTCTAAGCATCGCTGCTGAAGGACTTCAGGTTTTATTTTTAAATTTCTTTTCTCCTTTGGGCTTTTATTTGACTCACCATGTAATCATATGCGTGACAAAGATTTTGTACAGTCATACCTAGTGCCTACCATCAAAATTTCCCGAAAGAAATTATGCATAGACCATCTGATTTCTAGAGAACAGTATTAAAAACAGAAAGCACTCCACTAAGGCAGGAATTGCATCTGTGTTTGTGAGTAACAAGTCTATTGACACACAGCACATGAAGTACGTAATCCTGGTGACAGTGTTAGAAGGGACATACTTTTCCAGAAGAATGAGAAAAGCAAAGCAAAGGTCCATAGAAACTAGGTCCTTCGAAAGGAAGATATGTAAAGTTGCCACTAGGATGCCTGGCAGCCACTGCCGACCAAAGTTGCACAGTGCAATAGCAGCAAACAGAAAGAAGCTACATGCATGGATTCTCCTTAGGAAATTCACAGCCTGGCATGGGCAAAATGGTCTCATTTCACTCTATACACTTGTCTACTTGTTTCCATGAAAGCAACACTTAGATGAAAGTATTTGTCAAAATTGTTTTTATTTCTCACCAGTGTACTCAAGCTGCATATAATAAATTATATGCACCAAGTGAGTATTTATATAAATGATATTTGGAGACACACCAACTCTTTGGCTAGTCGCTGGGCAGTGGAGCCCAATAGCAAACTGCCAATGGTCCTCGCATCCGTCCCAGAGTCACTTGCTTTCAGTTTTAGTTCACTTGTTTCCTCTTTTTCTTTTCTCTTTCATTTCCATCATCTCTTTCCTCAGTGACATCTAGGGAATGGCTCCATCCTGCTAGAAGTCATGGGGGAGAATGGGAGGACATTGGCAGCTTGCTATTGGGCTCCACTGCGAAAAGGTTGATGTTAGAAAATATTCCCTTGATGGCTCAGAGGTTAAGAGCACTGGCTGTTCTTCCAGAGGACCTGAGTTCAATTCCCAGCAACCACATGGTGGCTCACAACCATCTATAGTGACATCTGGTACCCTCTTCTGTATACTGTATACATAATAAATAAATAAATCTTTAAAAAGGTAACCTGCAGGTGACCCTATAGCCAGGTCGGAATCCATGAGAGCTCTGCTACCATAGGCCAGAAAATTTGGTCCAATTTTCACAAAGGATTTGATGGTAGACAGTTCATAGCATGGCAGCTTTGTTGGTGATAGATATCCTCTAATGGAATTAGAGAAACAGGAGCTAAGCTAATACCCCAGGGCCATTCATGGCCAAGAAGCTCATGGCAAAGAAAGTGATGCAGATAACATTTCTAAATTCTGTGTGTGGCTTTCCAATAATAATAGCAGTAGGTTTCATGGCGATAACATAGTCTCCAGTGTCTGTAGAGCACTGTTTTGGGCAGTCATATATGCTTTGCATACATCACCTTATTAAGAACTCTCAGCAACCAGTGAGATAGCTCTTTTTCACTAGAGACCAAAACTAGAATTTGGGGACAACAGACTGGCCAAAGCACTCATAGCTAGGTAATCATGTCACATATTTTCTTCCTGTTACGAATATTTCATTTCCCATTGTGCTCTAGTGGGGTGACCAGAATGATGCAAGGAAGTCCCACAGCTACCCGAATATTAACTATTCTTAAAAGCCTGAGAGTGGAAAATGCCTCAGAACAGATGTCAGCTCAATCTTTGCTTGAGAAAGTCACCCCAGACACCCTGGGTCACCTTGGCCACCCTTCTGCATCTTCCTGCCCTTTATTCTTCTAGAATTTGTTTTGCTTTCTTCAAATCACATTATCACTACTTGACCATGCTATTCGTCTCAGGCTGTCAAAACAAAATGGGACAGACTTCAGGAGTTCTTCAGTAGACATCTATTTGTTTACCTTCCAGGAGGCTTGGGATTCCAAGAGCAGGGTTAGCATAGTTATGACCTGGCAATGGGTTCTCTTCCAAACCAGTGGACAACCACCTTCTCATTGCTTTCTTATATGAACACACCAGCCACCGTATGTGTGTGTGTGTGTGTGTGTGTTATGTGTTCCTCTTTATATAAGGCCCCCACTATTGACAAATGAGGACCCTACCCTTATAATCTCATTTAAATTTTATTATCTACCATGAGCTCTACCACAAATATAGCCACATGGCAATGTTTCAACATATAATTTGCTATGGGCCAACAACTTCATGCATAGGGCTTAATATTTATTCAATATCTCATCAATATGGTTATTGTATTGTATTGTATTGTATTGTATATTCCCCACCAGTAAGATCAATGTTGGTAGAGACTTAGGAGTGTTCTTTTTTTGTATTTCTAATAGCATTGATTCATACATCATGGATGCTCAGTAAATATGCATTGAACAAATAATAAACAAAAAGATCTCTCTTCTCTATCCATAATAGAAAATCTCTATGGCCTAAATGAAAATCAGAAAACTCATGTATTGCAGCCTTCCAAAATTTCAGAACCATGCTTGGCTGCTGCTTAAACTTGAGAACCTGTATCTGGCCATGTAGTCGTCCTCTACGTCATCTCTGAACCCATTCTGGGAGAAGACCCCAGCATGTAGGCAGAGGTTTACAACAGTGCTGCCACCTGCAGGGGACACGTTGTAGAATGAGTGTGATTGTCACTGAAAGGGAGACATGACAGCAGGTACCAGTTGAGCTGCAATTGATCCTCTGAGAGGACACCATCCTCTATCATATGATGTTGTCTCCATGACCAAGACTTTCCATCTTCCTTATTTGGCATGTGCTAGAGTTAGGGCCATATTTAGGTTGATAAATCCATTTCAAAGTGTGTGCTCTGGTTCTGGTGACACAGAAGGAAATTTATTCACCCATGATACATCTTGACTCATGGCTCTGTGTAGGAGGAAAGAAGGAAAAAATTGGCAGTACACTTTCTGTGTTTTAGGAAGAAGGACATACTAGGGTCTAGTCCTTATCTCCCCCTAATACAGAGCATGGTGTTTAGTAAATGCCAATGGCTATGCAGAATATGATGGTGAAATATAGCTTCAGCAATAGCCAACATCTACAGTGATATTCTCAAGAAGGAAAAGAAACAGAGAGGATTTATGTTTGTATCACTGAATAAAATACTCATTGTTTCTGTCAACATCTAAATATTAATTTTTTACTGTTTTTTGGTCTTTAGAAATAAGTTCTTACTATGCAGCCTTGTATTACACTGTCTCAGGAACCATTTTGATTCCCCAGAGCATCTGTCCATTCTCTTGGGTCTGATAGCTACCTAGTAATTCATCATTTGTGCAGCATTTAGGGGTACAAGATGATCATGTATGACAAGCTCTCCACCATTGTTCTCATACTTTCCTCCACCTTTTAAAGAGAGTAAATTCCTTTGTTTGTTTTGTTTCTTAACCAGCCATCTCCATCCATACTCCTCCTGTTCAGTCTCCTCTGGCCATCTATCAGACCCTCTCAGTCCCTGTATCTGAACTTGAAGGAGGACCAGGGATCTCTTGCCACTTCTGATCTTTACAAGCTTCTTTGCCCACAGCTTCCTCTGTCCTCATGTTCTTTACCAGTGCTGAGAATTTCCCCCACAGGTGTCTGCCTCCTTCATGGACACCATTTTATGATTAAAATGTCTCACCTGTGTTATCAGTTGGCGTCTCTAAAGAATTGGGTATGTAGCTGAGATGATATGGATTATTCTTGGTCACATTCCCAATCCTTTCCTGTGGAAATTGCTACTGTATTTGTCTTCAGCAATGTTCTATTATTGCCCTTTCCCAGCTCTCCTGTATAGTTAGCCATTGACCTGAACCTGTAGTCTCCTCCTTTACACTTCAGACTCTTAGGAACACACTAAGAACTAGATCTCTATACAAATGCAGGCCCTCCAACATTGCACATTGTAGCTTGTGCCTTCAGAAAGCCACACACACCCTACTTGAAGCGGAAGCCGTACCCATCCTGTGGTAGGGGATCCAGGCCATTTCTTTTGTTTGGTGAAACTCTCAGCAGCAGGGAAGCAAACAGTTGTGTCCCCTGCCCTTCAAGTTCATTTCCGACCCCGTGGTCTCTGTATGGCTCCAAAGTCTCGTCTGTTGGCATCATTGCCTGGGTATGACTCACTGGAAATACCAGAAGACAGTGAATTTATAGTATTCCTGAGAAGCATTTGAGGAAGCAGGCCCTTCTGGCTTGTCTATCCTGGATTAAAGTTATTCACCTCATGTTTATTTGTATGCCCTTCATTGAAAAGTACCATAGGTCCAGATCAGCATTCCTCTTCTATAAAGGGCCCGGTAACTACTTTGGGACTAGGGAGGTAACACAATTGCTAAAATACTTGCCAAGCATAAAAACCCGAGGTCCAACTCCAGAACTCAGATCAAAACAAACAAGCATAAAGTAGACACTTGGCACATTATTGTAATCCCAGTGCTGAGGAGGCCTGCTTCATAAGCTTGCTTAGGAAGTCTGGAGCCACTGGCAGACCCCATCTCAAATTACAAAGAGGTTAGGCTTGAAGAATGACAGCTAGGGTTGTCTTCTGGCTTCCACATGCATAATCACACGAAATCATCAGCATCGTCAAAAACGACAATAACGATAATCACAACCACAACAACAACAACATAATTAGAAAAGTATATATAATTAGCTTTCTGGTCCAAAAAATAAATAAAAGTCTCCAAGTCTTGCACTGACTAACTCAATTATTTTCTGAGTCCTGTAGCTTTAGCTATTCTTGTTAATGAGTGAAACTGTGTTTCTAGCTCTGTATTATCCTCCATGGGTTTTTTCCTTGTTGGATTATATTCCAGAATTTTAGAGGTAGTTTTTCAAACACTCCTGCTATGTAGCCGATCTATTAGGTGCCCAGCACTGCCCTCCTGTGGCTGAGATGATGGTTGCAGCCGCAGGTAGGCATTCATAAGATTGGTTGAGACTGTTTTGAAAGGCACAACCTACGCAGACAGTGATGTGCCAAGCACAGGCTAGCTAGAAAAACACATAGTTTGCTTTTGTTAAGAACTTTTTGCATTTCTTTTCTTCATATGACTTTGTTGAATGTGGTATTTTTACATTTTACACAACTCTTATTCATATCATTCCATGGGGACCTGGAATGCAAAAAATTTATCACCCTAAAAATTAAAAAAATAAAACTCTATCTTTCAGCATCATTATTAAGACTGATTCTAAGTTTCTTTTCAAAAAGTCAATATCAGGTGTGTGTGTGTGTGTGTGTGTGTGTGTGTGAGAGAGAGAGAGAGAGAGAGAGAGAGAGAGAGAGAGACAGACAGACCTTTGAATAGCAGGAAGGAATGAGCTATGGAGGAAAACACTATAGTTGATCTCAGCATTTGGCTATTGTCATACATGTTCTATGTAGACATATGCTTCCTATACTTTTATGGGAAGAGTAATTGTCCCAGAGACATGAAACTAATGGACATGGGCATGGCTGGTCGAATCACTATATGGGAGGACTGATCCAATGTAAGGTTCACCTGCTCAGCGATTTCTACTCAGACTCTCTGCTCTACGGGAAGCCACACAAACAAACAAACAGATGTGTTTAATGAAAGCAGCACATTGGCATCTAAACATACTGTTAATGGACCAGGAGCAAACATTCAGGAAGAATCACTTAAATATGGAAATATAGTGCTTAGAAATAAGCCATAGACCATCTTAACAGCTATATGCATAGAAAGGGTAAATGAGTTTACTTTAATCAGAATTTTGGAATATGACTTTGTGCTGCAGGGTGAACAGCATTGCATCTTAACCTGGCATGAAATTGAGCAATGTTCATTCTCTTGGCCAGCCAGGTTCAGCACTTGGCCTCTGGTATTTCTCCCGTTATTGCCTAAAACAGCCACTTCAGCTGTTAATAAGAGTGCAAAACAATAGCAGCTGATGCTTCAGACTGAAGATGAGAGACAACTTAGGCCTCCATTGTCTGCAGAAATTACCTTCTTATAAGCGATTCTATTCCATTTTTTTATCTTACTCTTAAAATTTGAAGGTTGAATTAAAATGAATTCTGTAAACATATAAAAGGTTCCCATCCATCTTTCAGAAGTGTCTAACTGTCACTAGAAATCGATGACACATAACAGGTATCTTCCTGAAAGGTGTCAAAGAAATGAAGGAAAATGCTTTTGTGGTGGTGGGGGAGGGGATGGGGGATGGAGATGCAAATTGGACATCAGAGGCATCTCTAAGATAAAGTGACCACAGACATGGTGTCATCTAAGAATGCCACATAGGGGTCAAGGAGAGGTCAAAGGAAGGTCCTTGGGGCTGTTGAAACAATGTTCAAAAGACACACACACACACAGAAAAAATGGTATGACCAGAAAAGCTGTGGGACAGTAAAGAACCTATGAGAACAGGATTCAGCATTCCCCCATTCTGTGCCTGGCCATGGTGACTGGGGAAGTACTCTGCTTTTCAGGCTTAAGGTTCTCGGAACTCACCAGGTAGCCTTGTAAGAGAATTGATTGGTAAACATGAAAAAAATCCTTTCACAAATAACTCAGGAGCAATGCCCCAGTAACCACAGGGAGATCTCTTTATTGCTGCTTATACAGACAGATAAAAACAGTCTGAGAAAAGTTGTGTGCCCTGCTGGGGGATGCCCACTCAGGAAGTGGCCACAATGGGAGACACACTAAAACCTCTGGGGCAGCGGTTCCCCCAGCTTTCACTCTGACCAATGTCTTCCTAAAGGTGAAGAGGAGGTTGTGTCAGATGGGCACATCATTATGAGAGAGAAAGTGATGGGTGTGAATGCTTGCTGTGCCTGAGATCAGGACGCTAGGCCATAGGATCATGTAATGACTAGTTTGAAGGCACAGAAGTCAGCTGTCTTAAGAGGTGGGAGAGTTGGGGGCATCCATTGGCTCTCATCTGTGGGAGTTTGCTTTCATGGTTATTAAAACCATGACTGTGGACACTTCTGGAAAGAGAGAGAAAATAAGAAGCCTGCCTGCATGTTTTGGGTGTGTATTATTCATGGAAAGCTGTTGACGTGAACTGGAGAAGTTAGGATTGTAGGTTGAGAGCTGGTAGAGTAGAAGATAAGCTTTGAGCTTTCTGGTTAACCTAGAGTTCTGCATCACAGGCCTGCGTTACAGTAAACAGAGCCAAGAATAAATTCCAGCTTCCCCAGGATGTTGGTTCCCCTTGGCTCTGTCTATGACCTTCATTCTCCACGGCACACCTGCCCTTCCGTTTCTCTACTCTTAACTCTTCCACTCCATCCTCCAAATCCCTCCTAACTATTTGGACTGCTTTCTCTTACCACTGTCTGTCTCAGTCACACAAGTGAGGAAAGAGGCCCTAGTATAATGTCAATTCATTGTCGCTGGTGTCTATGGGTATTTAATGTCAATTAACACTGAACTCACTCTGATTTTTCACTGATTCAGACCATATGTCCACACTGATCAAAATGCAATTTAAAGGCGAAAAAAAATTAGAATGTGGAGAGATCAGGAGAGTGGGGGAAAGTCTTTTGTGGACCAGATGTAGTGACACAGATTCCAACTAATGGAACCCAAGGTGTGGGTGCTGGATCTAGGTGACAATTCTTGAGAGCTGAGCTGGAGAACCCAGACAGGTTTTCATTTGCTATATAGATGCTTTATTATAACCACATATAAAAGCAGCCATCATTTTGCAGAAAGGAGGATTTGATCCACATCAGTTTAGTTCTAACACCTGAAGGACAAAAAAACAATAATGTGTGAGGATCCTTCTGCTCTACACCCCACTTAACAATGCCAGCAGCACATCACTGAACTCAGGGACTCTGGACTCTGGAGATGACTTTAACGCCATGAAAGCTGAACATTTTTTTTTTTACACTGAAGGCGCGCACGTGCGTGCGTGCGTGCGTTCGTGTGTGTGTGTGCGCGTGCGTGCGTGCGTGCGTGCGTGCGTGCGTGTGTGTGTGTGTGTGTGTGTGTGTGTGTGTGTTAGCTCGCTTGTGTGTGTCAAAGAATTGTTTTTAAAGCATCACTTTAGTATTTCTGGGAATTGAGCGCCACCTGCTGGTCAACTATAACATTGCTAAACAGCTGTAAAAGTTTCTTTACTTTTCTTAATCAAACCAAGGAATGAAAATTATTTTGAGGAGTTGGAGAAATAAGAAGTTAAGAACAAACACTGGCTGGTCTTGCAGAGGACCAAAGTCTGAATTCAAGCATCGTCGAGACATCTCACAACTGTCTGTAACTCTAGTTCCAGATGATGTTACTTCCTGTAGCTTCCTCAACCTGAGCAAAGCACCTATACACGTACAAAATGGATAATACATCTTTTTTTTAAAAGAAGACCCAGGCAGTGGTGGCATGAGCCTTTAATCTCTGTGAGTTCAAAACCAGCCTGGTCTACAAAGTGAGTTCCAGGACAGCCAGAACTATCAGACAGAAAACCCCTGTCTCGAGAAACCTAAGTAGATAGATAGATAGATAGATAGATAGATAGATAGATAGATAGATAGATGGATGGATGGATGATAGGTAGGTAGTTAAGTAGATAGATGGATATGAAAATAAAGAGAATTATTTTCAGTTTCAAAGTATAATAGTAACTTAAGAATCCATGTGATTTCTGTGAATTCCTTTTTGTGTCCTCCGGCCAAACAGATGTTTATTTACAACATAAAAAATCTCCATAATAACAACAAGACCCTTTCACATTATTATTGTCCCAAATCCTCACTGGCCAAAGACCTGTCCCTGGCTCTAGGTGATAGATAGCTGTCTGTCACTGCACAGGTGGATTAAAAAAACTCATGAATAGAAACTACCGGAGGGAAATGACATGTACACTGAGGACACATGGACAGTTCTTTTGTGATCACTCTAAAGTAGCAATTCACAAGCTATGAATCATGACCTCCAGTGGGGTCGCATAGCACATATTTACATTACAATTCATAAGTGGCAAAGTCACAGTTATGAAGTAGTGATGGAATAATTTTATGGTCAGGGGTCATCACAACATGAGGAACTGTATTAAAGGGTTGCAGCATTAGGAAGGTTGAGAATCACTGCAATACGCCAACTCCTTATACAGCACTGTTATTATGTATCGTGAAAATGCAGAGATGATTGAAAGAATATGGAACAGCTGCAGAGATTCTAGGCAAATATTGTACCATGCACATTTGAGGTTTATAGGCTCTTGCTTGGGGGAAATGCTCTCCTGGATTCCTGGAGCAAGCCTCTCAGGAAGAGCTGTTCCTCCCTCAATGGTAGAAAATGCAATAAAGCATTCATCTACAGATGACTGATTGAATGTAGGTCTTAGGACCACCTTGCCCACCTGTGCAAGCAATATACCAAAGAATAAGGCAATTAGAAATCCAAAGTTAGTCAGTCTGGTTTTAAAGTCTTCCCACTACTAAAATTGATGACTTTTATTTATTGTTTAGAAACACTACACTAAGTCTCCCAACTTACATGGGTCATATTAGTTCCTTGGCATGATTTACGCTAATTTTGAAAATTGTGGTGCTCTGTGTAGAATTTCTAAGATAAAAGTAACCTTGACAAGTGTCTTCCTCATCCAAATATCTCCAAGTCCTTGCTCTACCAGCCGTGAATGGTGTCATCGACCACAGTCAACATAGTAGCTTGGAGACAGGAGTAAGCATTTAATTTCTGACACCCATAAAGATTGCACAAACCAAGTCTCTGAATTACAGGATGTGGGCAGGCTGCCATTGCAGCCAGAATGCCCCTCCTCAACCGAAGGAAGAACACTCACCCAGTGGAAGAAGTGACTAGAGTATTAAACAACCTCATGAGTTTATATTTATAAAAATGTCTATTTAATGGTATACAGTTATTAAAGCAATGATCGGCAGTCTCTAGATATTGAGAGGATTGTCTTTGAAATGTGTTTCCTGTGTGTGTGTGTGCATGTGTGTGTGTGTGTGTGTGTGTGTATCATCTGTTTCCAGGACTTCCCAAATATCCACATCAAATGGAATAATCACATAAACATTGATATGGTTGGAATAGTGCCCAGGCTTGGAAGTTTTTCTCTTTTGAGAGATTTCTAGTTGTTCCTGCATACTGCCAGGCTCTGTGAAAAAAAATCCTCATGCTTTCCAGAACAGAACAAAGGCTCTAAGCAAATTTCTAGGCATTAGGGAGCAAAGTCAGGGAAACACAATTAATACTAAGTTAAATAATGAGCTTCAGGAACCAGTGAGTTAGAACACCCCGCCTTAAAATGAGAACAATTTGCTAATGAGGGATTGCAGTCTGAACTTGTAGGGATGATTGCTGAGAAAGAACCCTAGCCTTCCATGCATGCCACTGAGCTGAGAGGCAATCAGAAGGGAAGCCATATCCTCACCGTGTTAGGAATGGCATCAATGATGGGATGTCTTTCACACCTATGTGTGAAAGACAATGACTTACTCCACACTATTCAGTTGATCCATGAAATGGGTATTAGAAGATTGACAAGGAGCACTTTGCTCCTTTCCCAGAGGACCCAGGTTTGGTGTGCAACCATGTAAGGTAGCAAACAACTGCCTGTAACTCCAGAAGGGTCTCCTGTGCCTTTTCTGTCTCTGTGGGCACCTGCACCCCAATGGCTTACACACAAAGTCAAATACATACAAATTAAACATAGAATCTTTCCCAAGAAGTTAACAGAAGAAGTAAGGGTATAAAGCAGGAGTTGGTTGATGAATCATTGCCATGAATCATCTGAGAATCTCATGAAACTTTGTATTTACCAACCCAACCCAAGAGCCTTAGGAAGAGGGTGACGGTTGGAGCAGGGATGTTTGGGAAATTTGTGAGGTTATGAAATGTGATTATATTTTGTGAGCTAAATATTGCATGTCTATATATTTTGACGTCCTAAATTACACTCACAAGCTGACTAGTTAAGGAAACTTGTGCCTTCTTCCATGACTGAGAAGCGTACACGGTTACTTTCAAGGTAATGTTATATCATCAGAACTATTTTAGTTTTTTCTCGTTTTATTTTTAGTTCTTTAAAATATCATGTGTTTTGATAATATTTACTCCTCATCCCACAATTCTTTCTCAGATCATAGCTCCCTTCCCTACCCTCTCAACTATGTAAATTTTTAAAAAAAGTTCTTCAAAGGCAATTTGTGCTATCCAAATATTCCTGGGTGTATGGTTTTATGCTGAAGAAGTTTTTTTTTTTTTCAGGACCTACACCCTTCTTTTAATATTTATTTTTGTTTTATGTGAATGGGTGTTTTGCCTGCATGTATAACTGTGTAAGAGTGTCAGATCTTGGTCTGACAGATAGTTGTTAGCTGCCATGTGGATGCTGGGAATCAAACTAAGGCTCTCCAGAAGAACAATCAGTGCTCTTAACTGCTGAGCCATCTCTCCAGCCCAAGAGCCTACACTTATAGAAACTCTCTCTCTCCCCCCCCCATCTCCTTACAGGGATTATATGGCCTGGGCCAACAGAAATTGTACATTTTATGAGTTTATGAATGCATTTCCCAGTGGTATCCAGAAGATAACATCTCCTGTTGCCACACAATGTCTGGGGCTCTTGGATTCCTTCTGGCCCCCTTTTTTTTATGCAATGATCCCTGAGCCTTAGGAGAGAGGTTGATGTTTATGTGTTTCATATAGGGCTAAGTGCTTTGCTATCTCTTATTTTTTGTAATTTGGCTAGTTGTGGGTCTCTGTATTCACTAGTATCTACTGCAAACACCACATATAATCACACAATGAATAAATCATACCTACAGGCAACACCAAGTTACATATCACAGCCATCATATACCTAAAGACACTGTACACAAGAGTCCTAGGATTATAACTTCATTTTCATAAAGCTTAAATAAGCAATAACTCCTAATTTTAGAATTAGTATTCTAATAGTGAGTACTGTGAAGTTAATGAGTAGACGTGGGGTCTCAGAGTATTCTGGGTAGTAATCCTGTTGTTTCTCAATTAAGTTTTGGTTATATCTGTGGTTTGTGAATATTTATTGGTTTTCGTACATTTCATACATTTATGTTTAGATACAACATTTTAATGCAGCAATGTGCTCTATCCCATGTTAGAATCATAGAAGTCAGGGCATCCATAGCTCTCTTTTATCATGTAAATATGTACTGGATTCTGGGAACTGCTCACAGGGGATGTTGGAGAGAATCTGTGACAAATCATCTGTGGTATTCAAAGCTGGAGGGATAGCGATGTTTGGTTCCTTGGGATACTGTAAACTCAAAGGGGACTGGGGGTACAGACAGTGCTCAGAGGCTCTGTGCAAGTCATTCTGACCTCAGGGAGGCCTAAGCAGGAACAAGGCTAAAACCTCAGGACATGTGACCATGGGTCACCCCTAAATATTTTCGAGTGGCCTGTGCACACTTGTTCCCCCCGTTTGTGAGAGTCACATTCCTCTGTCAGCATTTCCAGCCTTGTAATAAATCCTGAAGGGATGATCCCCTCCTTTAATTTCTCCTGCTCCTTCTCTCCTTTCTTCTTATCAAGGCCACCCACTTCCAATTGTGTTTCCAGCAGGTCTCTGCAATTAGCTCGTTAAATCACAGCACCCACATAGGGGAGACCACAGCAGTCTACTCCAGTATCACGGAGTTTGGTAGTCTCTCCTAACCTCTGCAGGTCCTGTACACACATGCGTAAGAATCACACATATTCACATAATTTAAAAAAAAAAAAAAACTCTAAAAAGGGAATTCTCAGCAGAAGAATTACGAATGGCTGAAAGGCACCTGAAAAAGTGCTCATCATCTTTAGCCATCAGAGAAATGCAAATCAAAACAATTTTGAGATACCATCTGACACCTGTTAGATTGGCTAAGATAAAAGGCACAGATGACAGCCTATGCTGGAGAGGATGAAGAGCAAGGGGAACTCTCCTCCATTGTTGGTGGGAGTGTAAACTTCTTCAGCCACTCTGGAACACAGTATGGCGGTTTCTCAGAAAATTGAGAATCAATCTCCCCAAGGACCCAGCAATACCACTTCTGGGTGTATATCCTAAAGATGTACAGTCACACTCCAAAGGCATTAGCTCAATTATGTTTATAGCAGCGTTATTTGTAATAGTAAGAACCTGGAAACAACCTAGATGTTCCTCAACTGAAGAATGTATTAACAAACTGTGGTACATCTACACAATGGAGTACTACTCAGCAGTAAGAAAAAATGATATCCTAAAATTTTCAGGCAAATGGATGGACTTGGAGAATATCCTACTGAGCGAGGTATCACAAACTCAGAAAGATAAGCAGGGGATGTACTCACTCATTAGTGGACTCTAAACAAACAAACAAACAAACAAACAAACAAGAAAATAGCAAAGCATGCCCAAGCTGCAAACCACAACCACTGAACAGCTTGGGATCAGAAACACCCTGGACTGACTCCTTGGAACCCACTCCCCCTAGAGATATACCTGACTCACTCTTGAGGGAGGGGGGAGAAAGCTGGATCTGCCAGGAGTGGAGACTGAACTAAGCAATATTGGGTCAGTGGGACCATGGGACTGTCTGCTGCCTGCCCAGGGAGGGGATGGGGAGCTGTGGAGAAGAAAGAATGACCTGATGTGGTGGGAGGGGGTAGGGACCTTGAATAAAGATATATAAGGATAGAAAGTGTGACTTCTTTGTTCATAATAATAATAATAATAATAATAATAAGTATTTCAAGAAAAACTCTTAAATGCATAAATTATAAATAAATAGAAAGGAAAATCAGAAATTTGATGGTAGAGAGTACCCAGCCTCTGAGGTCCCACTTAGTAAGTCTGTGGGGGTCCCATTATGTGCCTACAGGGATAATGGTGCTGCAGATCTGAAGCCTCCTTTTGAGAATCACTCACTGTCTCAATGCTTATAGCGTCATGTTTTTACCTTTACCATTCTACACGAGGAAGCCTCTTTTTTATGCTTGCTTCTTTCAAAATCCTTGAACTCAACCAACCAGGAAGAGATATAATATGAAATATTCATTCCTAAATTGGCAACATCTCATTGATTACCTTGCTCTGGCTTTAATTCTGATATTAACTGAAGTACATCCATCCATTGCCTGTTCTCTGTTTACGCAGTGGCGACCCAGTTTGTCAGTTCCCCATTAGCATCAGACCACATATTTGTCATGATCCCAGTGTACCCAGCAGGGTGGACTGTCAGGATGGCTAAGACCATTCTGTTCTCTGCAGGCCTTGGTTGAAAACCCATGGAGTCTTTTCTCACCTGTAGGTGGATGGTTCATATCTATTGCACCTGAAGAAAAAAACAAAACAAAAAACCAAACTTACCTCTTGGTTTTGTAAACATGGAAAGGTATTTAAAAAGTCCTTTGATACAGATGTACCCCCCAAATAGACATTCCATGTCTGGCTTAAGCTATGGGCTTTTCAACCTCCATATTCCTCCAACTCTGCTGCTTTATGTTGATGTCATCTAGAGAATGGAAATGCCTGTGAACTGACTCAGAGGCCCCTTCCATTTAGTTATGATCTGTCAGGGAGGTTTGCAAAGGTTCCCAAGTGATCACAACATAAAGAAGGTTTGGATATGCCAGAGGACCTGCTTCTCCTTGGGAATTTCTTTTTTTCCCCATTATTATTATTATTATTATTATGAACAAAGAAGTCACACTTTCAAACCTTGTATATCCTTATTCAAGGTCCCTACCCCCCCCCACCACATCAGGTCATTCTTTCTTCTCCACAACTCCCCATCACATCCCTGGGCAGGCTGCAGGCAATCCCATGGTCCCACTGCCCCAATAATGCTTAGTTCAGCCTCCACTCCTGGCAGATCCAGTTTTCTCCCCCCTCCCTCAAGAGTGAGTCAGGTATATCTCTAGGAGGAGTGGGATCCAAGGAGTCAGTCCAGGGTGTTTCTGATCCCAAGCTGTTCAGTGGTTGTGGTTTGCAGCTTGGGCATGCTTTGCTTCTTTCTTGTTTGTTTGTTTGTTTAGAGTCCACTAATGAGTGAGTACATCCCCTGCTTATCTTTCTGAGTTTGTGATACCTCACTCAGTAGGATATTCTCCAAGTCCATCCATTTGCCTGAAAATTTTAGAATATCATTTTTTCTTACTGCTGAGTAGTACTCCATTGTGTAGATGTACCACAGTTTGTTAATCCATTCTTCATTTGAGGGACATCTAGGTTGTTTCCAGGTTCTTGCTATTACAAATAACACTGCTATGAACATAGTTGAACTAATGTCTTTGGAGTGTGACTGTGCATCTTTAGGATATACACCCAGAAGTGGTATTGCTGAGTCCTTGGGGAGATTGATTCTCAGTTTTCTGAGAAACAGCCATACTGCGTTCCAAAGTGACTGAACAAGCTTACACTCCCACCAACAATGGAGGAGAGTTCCCCTTGCTCATCATCCTCTCCAGCATAGGCTGTCCTCTGTGTCTTTTATCTTAGTCAATCTAAAAGGTGTTAGATGGTATCTCAAAGTTGTTTTGATTTGCATTTCTCTGATGGCTAAAGATGATGAGCACTTTTTCAGGTACCTTTCAGCCATTCATAATTCTTCTGCCGAGAATTCTCTTTTTAGATCTGAACCCCATTTTTGATTGGGTTATTCAAGGTTTTGGGCTCTAAATTCTTGAGTTCTTTATATATTTTAGAGATCAGTCCTCTACCACTAGTAGGGTTGGTGAAAATCTTTTCCCATTCTGTAGGCTGTCGTTTTGTCCTATTGACAGTGTCCTTGGCTTTGCAGAAGCTTCTTAGCTTCAGGAGATCCCACTTATTGATTGTTGGTCTTAGTGTCTGTGCCACTGGTGTTATATTTAGGAAGTGGTTGCCTGTGCCAATTCGTAGAAGTGTATTTCCCACTTTCTTTTCTGTCAAGTTTAAAGTGGCTGGGTTTATGTTGAGGTCTTTGATCCCACCCTGGGAATTTCTTTTTTTTTTCTTTTTTTTTCCTTCTTTATTTTGTATTTATCAAAAAAACAGTAAAAAGAATTTTAAAATGCGGAAGAGTTAACAATAACTATACAGAGGATAAGAATCATAAGCATGGCTTATCAAGGGTGGAAATGCAAATAAGATTGCTACACATATATTTTCTTTGTGTTCAGCTTTCCCTCTGAATTTTTTTTTCCATCCCTGTATATCCTTATTGAAGGTCTCTTCCCCCTCCCACCACATCTGATCATTTTTCTTCTCTGCAACTCCCCATCC